>VWZI01000075.1:39608-53724 GCA_013396835.1 Psilopogon haemacephalus
CACTCACTTTGGGGGTGTGTGGAGTCACTCACTTTGGAGTTGTGTGGAATCACTCACTTTGGGGGTATGTGGCCAGACTTTTTTGGGCTCTGTTTTGGGCATCGTTTGGAGGAGCATCATGCAGCAGCAGGTGGCTGAAGGAGTTGGGACTGTTCAGCTGTGAGAAGAGAAGGCTCCAAGGAGACCTTAAAGCAGCCTTTCAGTACCTGAAGGGGCTAACAAGGGAGCTGGAGAGGGACTTGACAAGGGCTGGGAGTGACAGGACAAGGGACGATGTCTTTGAGCTGGAAGCGGGGAGATTGAGACTGAAGATGAGGGTGATGAGGGTGGTGAGACACTGTAACAGGTTGCCCAGGGAGACTGTGGATGCTCCCTGCCTGCAAGTGTTCAAGGCCAGGTTGGATGAGGCCTTGAGCAACCTGGGCTAGTGGGAGGTGTCCCTGCCCATGGCAGGGGGTTGGGAACTGGATGATTTTGAATGTCACTTCAAACCCAACCCATTCTGTGACTGACAAAGCTCAAGCTGAAGGTGTGCTATAGAATCCATCACCTCTTCAGTGCCCAGACATGTCCATTGGGAGCTTTTGAAGCAGAACCTCTCCTCGGAGTCTGTTCTTCACAAAGCCTGTGGTGCCTTCCCTCGGCATGTGTTGAGCCTTTCCTAGCTGCATCCTTGGCTGCCTGGAGATGCTGCGGGCTCAGCGTTGGGTCTGCTCCTGGCAGATGGGGCTGGGCCTTTCAGGGCTGCCAGGGATGCCTTTTTGTTCTAACATGCTTGTGAAGGAGAGCAGCCAAATCGTGCCCCCTCCCACCCTCCCCATTCTCCAGGCCTTGGCAGGGGGCTGCGTGTTTTGAGTGCGTTTGGCAGAGTTTTGGTGTTCTGACTCAGCAGATGGTGAACAAAGGCAGGATGGTGAAGCCTTCCTTTATTCCATAATCCTGTTTGCTTTTCTGGAAATGGGCTGCAGCCCCAGAATCACTGACTCAATTTTTGGATCCTATTCTCATGACAAAGCGGCTGTCTGGTTTCAAACAAGCCCATTATAAAAAGGGTGCCGCAGATCCAGGCTGTTTGTAACAGCTTCTGACATTCCTCCAGCAGTGGGGAGCTTGGCTGAGGCGGAAAATGTCCAGAGCTGGAACCAAGGTAAGGCCATTTGCAGTCTCCAGGTGCTTGTGGCTAGGAGGAAAGAATTGAGGTGGGGTAAGTGCTGGAGAAACTGTGGCTTCTTTGTTTTGCTGACTGACAGCTTCCCAGCTTCCGCCTTTGTCCATGTGGTGGCAAAAGGAGATGCTTGAAATCCCTCCCTCAACGGAGGGAAGCTGGAGTTGAGCCCTCCCAGGTCTTTTCCCAGATCTTGGCTGTCTCCTCAAGGTGTGCCCCTGTGGGAGAAGGGAGGTGGGACACAGTAGCTGGTCAGGGGACATTTGAAAGTGCAACAGGAGCTGACAGCTTGTAAGTTGACTGTGGAGGCTGCTCTGCCTACAGTGAATGTGACCAGCTGCATTTGCAGGGCAGAGTGTCATGGAAGCCATCCTTGGGAGGACCTGAGTCCCACCAGCAGTGGCACCTGCCACATCCCCCTTCCGTGGTGGAGCAAATGGTGTGCAGCAACAAAGAGACACCTGAATGATGCCCATAGCACCAAAGGCTCCCCAAGGGATGCAAACCAATCTCCTAACTTGGTGGAATCATCAGAGGTGAATGTGAACTGGAGAAGAAGGTAGATTAGACAGGGTCAGCTTCAGTTGGAGTGGTTTGCATCAGGGAGGGGACCCAAGTCTGATGCTGTGATCTTCAGTCTGGACGTTAGCAAAGTTGAGCTGTTTGGTTGTGCAGACCTTGCTGCAGGGTTGGGACTGGGCAGGAGTAAATGGCTGGGAAAGGAGGGTAAGAACTGGGCCAGTTTGTCCTGTGAAACATTTAGCAGCTGTTAAGAGGCTGTGGCCAGTTGTGTCTCCATTGGATGAGGTTTGGGTTAGCTTCCTTTTAAGCTGAGGACCAGAGCAGGCAGAAGGCGGAGTAGCAGAGCTGTTGGTAGGCACTGGTTGATGCCGTGGAAGATCTGCATTCAGCCTCTGCTTCCCTGTGACCTTGTCTCAAAGTGGTTTGGCTGTGAGCAGGCTTGGAGGCTGAGGTGCTGCTTGCTTCTAACCTGCTGCTGCAGATGGCAGAGGCACAGCCTCCATGTACTGCTGCCTGAAGAAGGTGCTGGCGAAGTGTGACTGATTTGTGTTCCGCTCCTCTGTCTGCTTGGAGAGCCCTGGACACCTGGTGCCCGTCACCTTCCTGAAGGCCCTTGTGCCCTGTGAGCGTGCTGCAGGGAGTCCTGTCTGCTGCTGTGCTGCAGCACGTCTGGGAGTAGCTAAGGCCATATGAGAGAACAAATCTCAGCTTTTCTCTGTGCCATGCTGTTGTCTAGCCCATGCCAGGGGGAGGAGAGAATCAAAACACAACCTCCCACAAGCAGTCTGCCCTGGAAGAGGGTCACTGCCCCCCACTCTGCTTCCTCAGAAGGCAGTGGGCACCACTAGCTGTGGTTTGCAGTTATTGCTCGTGGAGCTTCCTTCTGATGGAGCTGCTGTTGGGAAGAAAACAAAAGCGCCGTGAAGTGGCCGAGGCAGCTCCGTAAAGGAGAGCTGCTAAGGGCAAAACTGTTTTCTGCCCAGGTAAGCCCCCCAAAAGCCACGTTTGGGCAGTGAGTGGTTAATGAGTCAGTGCCCTAAGCAGAGTAACTTGGTGGCTTGGCTGAAGGCCATTTGCATTGGGGTGAGACTCGACCCAAAGGGATGGAGGAGTCTGGGTTGGAAACCTGTAGCTCACCTGTCACTGTCCTGCGGGTGAGAAACCTCTGCTCTCTCTGTGCATGAGTCAGAGGAGGAGAGCTGAGGAGTGTGAATCATAGAATCAGTCAGGGTTGGAAGGGACCACGAGGCTAGGGACACCTCACACTAGATCAGGCTGTCTGGAGCTGTGAAGGCCTGGAAGGAACTGAAGGGGATGTGCAAAGGGCTGTGTTGGGCAGAAGCCCTCTCTGTAAGTCTTCCTATAAATGGTCTAAGAAGAAATCCATGAACAATACTTCTGGTTGGTCACTTTTCTGTGGGCATGGCCATTCCCTTACCATGCTCTTGGATTCCTGTGGATTTGTGGATTTATAAAAGTACAGGTAAAGTCCTCTCCTGGGAGCTTTGCCACGTTGAAGCTGAGTTGTGCTAGGCAAAGTGGGCAAGGAACATCCAAAGAGCTTTTTTGTTAAAAAAAAATTGAAGACCAACTCCATGTATCATGGCAGTGATGGAGCATTATGAGAGATTGGGTTGGGGACTAGGAGAAATTTCTTCCCTGCAAGAGTGGGCAGGCACTGGAACAGGCTGCCCAGGGAGAGGTGGTGGAGTCCCTATCCCTGGAGGTGTTCAAAGAACAAATAGATGTGGCACTTTGGGACATAGTCTAGTGTTCATGGAGGTGTTGGGTAGAAGGTTGGACTCGGTGATCTTAGAGGGGTGGCCAGCAGGTCAAGGGAGGTTCTCTTCCCCCTCTAGACTGCCCTGGTGTAGTGGGTTTGCAGTTACCTTCCCCCCCCCTTTTTAAAACCCTGGCTAAAACTCAGAAAAAACACTGGAAGTTAATAAATGAAGCTTTATATTTATATGAATATGTGTGAGACCACACCTGGAGTATTGTGTCCAGTTAGGGCCCCCCCAGTTGAAGCGGAACAGGAATCTACTGCAGAGAGTCTAAGAGGTTATGAGGATGATGAAGGGACTGGAACATCTGTGTAATGAGGAAAGGCTGAGAGCTCTGGGGCTCTTGAGTCTGGAGAAGAGGCTGAGAGGGGATCTGATCAATGTCTACAAATATCTGAGGGGTGGGTGTCAAGAAGGGGCCAGGTTTTTTTTCAGTGGTGCCCAGTGATAAGACAAGGGACAATGGACACACACTGGAACACAGGAGGAGAAAATCCTTTGCTGTGAGGGAGCCTTGGAGCAGGCTGACCAGGGAGGCTGTGGAGCCTCCTTGACTGGAGACTTCCAAGACTCATCTGGATGTGTTCCTGTGTGACCTGCCCTAAGTGGCCCTGCTTTGGCAGGGGGTTTTGGACTTCATGGTCTCCAGAGCTCCCTTCCAAACCCTGCCATTCTGTAATTTTGTGGTTAGTCTGACTGCCCAGACACCTGGTCACACCGACCAACCAGCTCTAGGAAAGCTGTGGCTAACATTTTTAACATGAAGTGAATAAAAAAAAAAAAGCCCCCCAAAACCAAAAAACCCAAAACAAAACCCCAAACAAACAAACAAACAAACAAAAAAAAAAGCCCCCAAAACACACAGAAGAACCCCCAACCCAACCCAAACACCCAAACATAATGAGCAGGTTGTCCTTGCCTTGAGTCTATCTCCTGGTTTGAAGCTGTGCAGCCAAAGTACAGATGGAGTAGAAGCATCTGGAGCAGAAAGTGGTTCTGTATCAATACTCAGGCTATGAGAAAATAATGGGAAATGAAGATGCCAAAGTACTGTGTCTGAGGTGTTGACAGCACTGTGGCCAGAAACCTTCCTTCTGGAGCATCTGGAGAGAATTGGTGGAGGCAATCTCAGGTGCTACCAAATAACAAAGGGCTTGTGGTGATAGGATTAGAGAGAAAGGATCCAAGCTTGAGGAGAGTAGGTTCAAACTGGAGATTAGGAAGAAATTCTTGATATTGAGAGTGGTGAGGCATTGGGGCAGGTTGTCCAGAGAAGTTGTGGATTCCCCCTCCCTGGGGAAGCTCCCAAGGGAGCTTTGAGTTGGACTGGGACAGAGCTAGGTGCTGCAAAGGGAGCTGCAGGCACTGGCAAACCAGCTGCTAGGGTTGGTTGGGATACAGTTGATCCTGCTTTGTGATTGGACTTGATGCCTTCTGAACATCTGGAAGAAGAGAAGGCTCAGGGCAGACCTTATTGCCCTCTACAACTACCTGAAGGGAGGTTGTAGCCAGGTGGGGTTGGGCTCTTCTGCCAGGCAAGCAGTGACAGAACAGGAGGACACAGGGAAGGCCAGGTCGGATGAGGCCTTGAGCAACCTGGGCTAGTGGGAGTTGTCCCCATGGCAGGGTGGTTGATCTTTAGGGTCCCTTCCAAACCAGAACCTTCTCTGAATCTATGAAGTCAGCAGTGTGTATGTGTGGGGAGGCTAGGAAAAGGTAGAATGTCATCTTGAGTATGCCCCACGTTGGATCAACCATCTCAGGATCAAAGTTCTAGAAGACCCAGGGGTGAGCCATCAAGCTCCTGTTAGGGTGGAAGACAGGGCTGGTGGTTGGGTGCAGCTCAAAGGGATCCATTGAGACCAAATCCCATCAGACTGATGTAATTTTTGGCACGGTCTGACCTGCACAGTCCCCTTAGCAGCCAAGGCCTGCAGCCAGAATGGACATGGTGGTTCAGGAACCTCTATTGTGATGGTCATGTAAGTACAGTTACAAGCAATACCACAAGAGGAAACAGCCTTCAGCTTGCCCCAGGGAGGGGTTTAAATTGAATAGCAGGAAGAATTTCTCCTCCAGAAGCATTGTCATGGCCTGGAAGAGGCTGCTCAGGGAAGCTGTGGAGTCACCATCCCTGGAGGGATTTAAAAGCTGTGTAGATGTGGTGCTGAGGGCTGTGGAGCAGTGGTGACCTGGCAGTGCTGGGTTGGCAGTTGGACTCTGTGATCTTAAAGGCCTCTTCCAACCAAAACTGTTTGATGATTCTCTGATCTGGAAGGATCTAAAGCTGGAGGTATCTGAGTCTAGGGCTTGGCAGTGTTTCCCTGGAAGGCTCTTGGTAGTAAGTGTGCACCACCTCTCCAGAGCTGGCAGCCTTGCTGATACCTTGGCCAAGAGTCATGGGGTTTTCTTCACCAGCTCTCAAGATGATTTTGAAGCAGGCTGTGACCACATAGAGTCAAAGTGTCCCTGAGCAAAGTGCTCTGCAGTCATCTGCCTGGCTGTAGGGCAGCTCTTGGGAAAGAAAGGTGGGGGACGGGTCAGAAACCTGTCAGCTCTCTTGCGAGCTCGCAGCAGCCAAAGCAGAAGATGCCAACTGCAAATACAGCCCTCACGTGTCTGGAGAGCTGTGCTGTCCACCACCTGTGTGGTGTTTCTCTTGGCACCACTGAAGCCTGGCTGATGTCCAGCTTTTGGCAGTGACTTCTGAGAAAGCAAGCTGTGGACTGATAGAGCGGAAGCAAGGAAGATGATTGCAGGGCTAAGAAGATACAAGGCAGGAGACCTCACCACTGTTAGCAGTAAAGGTCTAACTGCAGATGCTTGGTGAGGCAGTCAGAATCAGATGCTGCTTACTGCAGGTTATCCACTGCTCATGGCTTCCTTGGCCATCATTTAGTAGCTACTGATCTAGAGAAGATGGGAGGGAAATGTGCTGGTTGTGTTTTGCTGTAAGCAAGACAGCAGCTTCCCCAAGGGAGCTTTGGGTTGGACTGGGACAGGGCTAGGTGCTGCAAAGGGAGCTGCAGGCACTGGCAAACCAGCTCCTAGGGTTGGTTGGGATGCAGTTGATCCTGCTCTGTGGTTGGACTTGATGCCTTCTGAACATCTAGAAGAAGAGGAGGCTCAGGGCAGACCATTCTGCCCTCTACAACTACATAAAGGGAGGTTGTAGCCAAGTGGGGTTGGGCTCTTCTGCCAGGCAAGCAGGGACAGAACAAGAGGACACAGTATCAAGCTGCACCAGGGCAGGTTCAGGCTGGATGTTAGGAAGAAGATCTTAACTGCAAGAGTTAATGGCATTGGAATGGGCTGCCAGGGAGGTGGTGGAGTCACCTTCCCTGGACGCTTAGCAGGAGACAGGATGAGGCACTTAGTGCCATGGTTTAGTTAATTAGAAGGTGTTAGGTGATAGGGTGGACTCCATGATCTCCAAGGTCTTTTCCAAGCTGTGTGATTCTGTGGAGAGCTCTGTTGGCAGAGATTTGATGCCTGAGGCAGGCAGGCAGGCAATGAGAAGGCTTCCTGAGGCAGATAGGCAATGAGAAGCCCTTCTGAGGCAGGCAGGCAATGAGAAGGCTTTCTGAGACAGGCAGGCAATGAGAACCCCTTCTGAGGCAGGTAGGCAGTGAAAGGATTTCTGAGGCAGGCAGGTGATGGGAAGGCTTTCTGAGGCAGGCAGGCAGGTGATGGGAAGGCTTTCTGAGGCAGGCAGGCAGGCGATGGGAAGGCTTTCTGAGGCAGGCAGGATACAAGAAGGTGATGAGAAGGCTTCCTGCTGTCCCTCCTCTGCCATCCTTCCAGGTGACCTTCTACGAAGACAAGAACTTCCTGGGCCGTAGCTATGAGTGCGACAGCGACTGCCCTGACTTCCACTCCTACCTGAGCCGCTGCAACTCCATCCGCGTGGACGGGGGCACCTGGGTGGCCTACGAGAGGCCCAACTTCTCTGGCAACATGTATGTGCTGACCCGGGGGGACTACCCTGACTACCACCACTGGATGGGCCTCAACGACCGCCTGGGCTCTTGCAAAGCCGTCCAGATAGTAAGTGCGACCTCTTCCCTAGACGCCTCGGCGTTCACGCCTCTGTCCTGGAAGGGCTTGGCCATGCTCCTGGGTGTCCCTTCTTGGTGACCTGCAGGACCCTCGGAGGGGATGGCTGTAGCGGGGTCTGGCTCTGTGTCCCATAGCATCCTCCCGGCCAGGCTTAAGAAGTGCAGATTGGGCGGTTGGGCAGTGAGATGGATTGGGAACTGGTTGAAGGAAAGGGCTCAGAGGGTTGTGGTCAGTGAGGCAGACTTTAGTTGGAGGCTTGTGGCTAGTGGTGTCCCCAGAGTTCATCACTGGGTCCAGTCCTGTTCAGTGTCTTCGTCACTGGTCTGGATGAAGGGGCAGAGTGGACCTTCAGCCGGTTTGCTGATGGTGCCAAACTGGGAGGAGTGGCTGACACCCAGTCAGGCTGTGCTGTCATCCGGAGTGATCTGGTCAGGCTCAAGAGCTGGGTGGGGGAAAATCCAGTGAAATTCAGTAAGGGCAAGTATAGAGCCTTGTGCCTGGGGAGGAACAACCCCAAGGATCAGTACAGCTTGGGGCTGACCTCCTGGAGAGCAAGTCTGGGGTAAAGAACCTGGGAGTCCTGGTAGCCAACAGGGTGACCATGAGCCAGCAATGTGCCCTTGTGGCCGAGAAGGCCAAGGGCATCCCGGGGTGCAAGAAGAGTGTGACCAGAGTGTGCCCTGCTGAGGCCACAGCTGGAGTATTGTGTCCAGTTTTGGGCTGCCCAGTTCAAGGACAGGCACTTGCTGGAGAGAGGATACAGCAAAGGCCCACAAAAATGCTGAGGGGTCAGAAACATCTCTGATGGGGCAAGGCTGGAAGAATTGGGACTGTTTAGTCTGGAGAAGAGCAGCAGAGGTGGAGGTCTCGTCAGTGCTGATCCATGCTTCAAGGGTGGTTGTAGGAGGATTGGACCAGGCTTTGTTGAGTGGTGCCCAGTGAAAGGACGAGGGGCAAGGGGCACAAACTTGAACATCAGAAGTTCCATCTGAACATGAGGAGGAACTTTGTGAGTGTAAGGGTGCTGGAGCCCTGGAACAGGCTGTCCACACAGGTGTTGGAGTCTCTCTTTCTGAAGACGTTGCAGACCCATCCGGATGTGTTTCTGTGTGACCTTCTCTAGGTCATCCAGCCTTGGCCAGGGGTGTTGGACTTGATGATCTGCTGAGGTTCCCTTCCAACCCCTAACATTCTGTGATTCTGTTACCCCAGCTGCCTCCCCACAGTGCTGATGTGAACTGTTCACATGCCTGGTGTGCTGCAGAGCTGGTTTGTACCTGTATGAGTCTGAACACGCCTCAGTTCTGCTCCCATCTGCTGGTGACCATCAGAGCTGGAGATGTGTGGGTGCCTGCTTCCAGCACTCTGCTGTTTTCATATTCCTATGTGATTGACTCTGGGTGACTCTGCTCTAGCAGGGGGTTGGACTGGATGACCAAAACACTGGAAGGGGCTGCCCAAAGAGGTTGTGGAGTCTTTTTCTCTGGAGACATTCAGAACCTACCTGGATGCAGTTCTGGAGCCCCTACCACAAGAAGGATGTGGAACTGTTGGAGAAAGTCCAGAGGAGACCACAAAGATGCTCAGAGGGTTGCAGTAGCTCTGCTATGAGGACAGACTGAGAGAGTTGGGGCTCTTCAGCCTGGAGAAGGGAAGGCTTCAAGGAGACCTTAGAGTAGCCTTCAAATATCTGAAGGGGGCCTACAGGAGGGCTGGGGAGGGACTATTGACAAGGTCTTGTAATGACAGGACAAGGAGGAATGGGTTTAAACCGGCAGAGGGGAGAGTTAAACAGGATGTTAGGAGGAAGTTCTTCACAGTGAGGGTGGTGAGGCACTGGAACAGGTTGCCCAGGGAGGTTGTGGCTGGAGGTGTTGAAGGCCAGGTTGGATGAGGCCTTGAGTGACCTGATCTAGTGGGAGGTGTCCCTGCCTATGGCACAGGGGGGTTGGAACTGGCTGATCTTTGAGGTCTCTTCCAACCTAAACCACTCTGTGATTCTATGCATTCCTGTGTAAGCTGCTTTAGGTGGCCCTGCCCTCACAGAGGGGTCGGACAGGATGACCTCTCAAGGTCCCTTCCAACCCTTAACGTTGTGTGATCCTGCAGTCTCCAGAGAGGTGCCTTCCAAAGCCTAGCCCCCCCCCCCCCCCCCTTGATTTTTCTCTCCACTTCTTCCAGCCAAGCGGAGGCCGGGGCCACATCCAGGTCTTTGAGAAAGGAGATTTCGGTGGGCAGATGTTCGAAGCCACCGAAGACTGCCCTTCGGTGATGGAGGAGTGGCACATGCGCGAGGTGCACGCCTGCAGGGTGCTGGAAGGTGTCTGGGTGTTCTACGAGCATCCCAACTACCGGGGCAGGCAGTACCTGCTGCCCAAGGGCGAGTACCGCAAGCCGGTGGAGTGGGGAGCAGCCAGCCCCGCGGTCCAGTCCTTCCGCAGCATCGCCGAGTGAGACACCCCGCCGGGGCCGCCCTGCTGCGGGCCACCAATAAAGCAACTGAGTCGCTCAGCTCAGCCTCTCCTGCTCCTTCCTCTTCTGCCCCGGGGGGAGCTAGCGCGGAGCTAGCCCCGACTGCCCCCTCCGCGTCCCCTCCATCCGGGCTGACCCCACCCCCTTCCCTCTGTCACACTGCTCCTCTCCAGGGAAAGAGCTGCTCCAAAGCTGGAGGTTGTGCTCCAGTCTGGTGGAGCAGTGGGACTTCCTATCCCCAGGGCTCCTGGTTTTGATGCTGGCTGTGGCTAGCTCAGCCTGTCCTGACCCAGCCAGCAGGCCCTACCCTGCTCTGGTGTGACCATGCCTGGAGAATTGTGTCCAAGTCTGGGCTGCCCAGTTCAGGAGGGACAGGGAACTACTGGAGTGTCCAATGGATGCTGTAAGGGTGATGGAGGGGTTGGAACATCTGTTTGGTGAGGAAAGGCAGAGAGACCTGGGGCTGTGGAGAAGAGAAGGCTGAGAAGGAATCTGGAGGTTGTGCTCCAGCCTCTATCCAGTCTGATGGAGCAGTGGGACTTCCTATCCCCAGGGCTCCTGGTTTTGGTGCTGGCTGTGGCTAGCTCAGCCTGTCCTGACCCAGCCAGCAGGCCCTACCCTGCTCTGGTGTGACCACATCTGGAGAATTGTGTCCAAGTCTGGGCTGCCCAGTTCAGGAGGGACAGGGAACTACTGGGGTGTCCAATGGATGCTGCAAGGGTGATGGAGGGGTTGGAACATCTGTTTGGTGAGGAAAGGCAGAGAGGCCTGGGGCTGTGGAGAAGAGAAGGCTGAGAAGGAATCTGGAGGTTGTGCTCCAGCCTCTCTCCAGTCTGATGGAGCAATGGGACTTCCTATCCCCAGGGCTCCTGGTTTTGATGCTGGCTGTGGCTAGCTCAGCCTGTCCTGACCCAGCCAGCAGGGCTGAGAGAGAAGGCTGAGAAGGAATCTTCTCACTGCCTATAAGTATCTGAGGGGTGGGTGTCAAGAAGAAGGAGCCAGTTGCTTTTCAGTGCTGCCCTGTGATAGGACAAGGGGCAATGGATACAAACTGGAACCCAGGAAGTTCCACCTAAACATGAAAAAATTCTTCACTGTAAGGGTGCTGGAGCCTTGGCTGTCCAGAGAGGTTGTGGAGTCTCATCTGGAGACTTTCAAGACCTATCTGAATATGCTCCTGTGTGACCTGCCAAGGTGATCCTGCTTTGGCAGGGGGTTTTGGCCTCGATGGTCTCCAGAGGTCCCTTCCACCCCTTACCATTCTATGACCCCGGGTTGGGGTGTCCCTCTGCCTGCTATGTGCTGCTCTGTGGTGGCTCAGGGAAAGAGGCAGCTGATGGCCAGGGAGAAGGGATGAGGTTTGCACCCATGCCACATGCAGCAAGCCTCAGCCTGGAGGAGCCTGAGCAGACAGCAGTCCTGTTGCTAGAGGGTCACATCCCTCTTGTGAAGCACAGGACAATGGAGCTGGGAGTGGGAAATGGAGATAAGAGGCAGAGATTGCAGAGCAGGCAGAGGGGAGATGACTGCAGGCTCTGGGGAGGATGCTGGGGACGCTGCCAGCCCAGTGTCAGGTGCAGGATGCCCCTTGTAGAAGTGAGACATGGGGTGCAGCTCATTGAAATGGAACACTGCATCAGGCTGGGCAATTGGAAGGGGGAGAAGAGGCTTGGTGTGGCCAGAGGCAGTGCCTCTGAAAGCTTCCCTGGAATGTGAGGTTGCTGCTGAGTGATCCTAAAGGGCAGGAAAAGCACTTGAGACATACAAGGAGCAGAGTGGGCCACCGGGCTCCCAAACAGCCCCCTTTGCCACTAGCTGCTGCTAGATAGAATCATAGAATTGTTTGGGTTGGAAAAGCCCTCTGAGATCATGGAATCCAACCATCAACCCAACACCACCATGGCCACTAAACTGTGTCCCCAAGTGCCATGTCCATGTATTTCTTCAACGCCTCCAACGATGGTGACTCCCTCACCTCCCTGGGCTTCACGCTGTCATGCTGGGCTGGCGCTGCAGCTGCATGCCAAGGCACTGCCTCCCACAGCAGAGTAACTGATGGCTGCTGTGCAGGGCACTCTCCTCCTGGGCACCCTGGGGACTTGCAGCCTCTTTGCATATCCTGCCAGGGGGCCTTGGGATAATGATGCTGGCTGTGGAAGCAGAGCGCTTCTGGCCATGCTCGGTGGTCTCCTCCCAGTTGATGTATGAGGTTATTATGGAGCAGAGAGGCAGGGTGGGGAATGGTTGTCAAGCCACGGCACTGGCACCCCTTGGGACCTCAGGCACCAGTGAGGAGTGGGAAGGGGCTGCTGAGAGGGACATCTCTGACCCTGCAGGCTTCCCCCAGCACAAAGGTAGGCTGAAGAGAGTTGCCTTCCTCCACCTCCTCCTGCCATGAACCTGCCTTCACCTCTGATACCTTAGCTCCTTGTGCATATTTCATCCCTTTGCTGCAAGGGGTGCTGAATCTTTCTGACCCACTTCTGTCCTGCCTTGTGTATCTCCTCTCTCACCTCTCCATCACAGGCCAGCAGGATGCACCTTTGGGTCTTAGTGCACATATCAGAGTCAGAGAATGCACTGGACTGGATGAGACTTCTAGAGGTCATCTAGTCCAACCCCCTGCAGTTAGCAGGGGCATAGAATGACAGAATTGTTTCAGCTGGAAAAGCCCTTCCAGATCATTGAGTCCAGCCATTGTCTGACTCTGCCATATCTGGTGCTAAACCATGGCCCTCAGCACCACAGCTCTTCCAAACTCCTCCAGGGTTGGGAATTCAGTCACCTCCCTGGGCAAACTGTGCCAGTATTTGAGAACCTTTTCAGTCAAGGAAATTTTGGTGGGTTTTTTTTTCTGATGTCCAACCTAAACTCGTGCAGTTTGAGGCTGTTTTCCTCTCACCCTGTTGCTCCTCAACTAGATCAGGTTGTTCAGAGCCACACCAAGCCTGACCTTGAAGCACTGAAATGTTTCTCCAAAGTATTTCTCTACGACCACTCAGCCCTTCCAGCACCCAACCGCAGCTCCCCTTTTGCCCCTGAGTTCTGGCACAGATCTCAAGTGCCTTGGAGGGCTGCTGGCTCCTACCTGTCTGGGGC
The DNA here is from genome assembly GCA_013396835.1 of Psilopogon haemacephalus. Classification (NCBI taxonomy): domain Eukaryota; kingdom Metazoa; phylum Chordata; class Aves; order Piciformes; family Megalaimidae; genus Psilopogon; species Psilopogon haemacephalus. The sequence goes on from VWZI01000075.1 coordinate 52,710, forward strand.
ACTGGTTTTGATGGGAAGCCTGTTGCTATGCTCATTGGAAGGAGGGAAGGGAGGTAGGAGGGAAGGAAGGGAGGGAAGGAGGAAGGAAGGAAGGGAGGGAGGGAAGACCTGAAAGTCAACGTGCTCTGACCGTCACCAACCATCTCCCACTCTTATTCTGGGGAATTGCCTGCCTGGGCAGCTTAGTTCCTCACCCTGCCTGGTGGGATTGATCCCTCCCTGCAGTGGTTACCAGAGCTGCAGCAGGCAGATTTGGGGTGCTACAGCCACGTGAGTGCCCCAGAGCATGGGAGGAACCAGACCTGCTTCAGGTTTGCCCTTGCAGTAACATGTCACAGAGTCCCAGAATTCCAGGTTGGAAGAGACCCCAAGGATTATCTGCTCCAACCTTTCTAGCTGATGGTGCAGTTGAAATGAGCTGGCTCAGCACCCTGGTGAGCTGAGTCTTCAAAGTGTCCAGTGGAGGGGACTCCACTGCTGCCCTTGGGAGATGATTCCAAAGTCTGACTGTGCTTGTGGGAAGACATTTTCTTCTGGAGTCCAGTGAGAATCTCCCCAGCAGTAACTTGTCCCCATCACCTCTTGTCTTTTCCATGGGACTCCTCGTACAAAGGGAGTACAACCCTTTATATCCTGGTCGATGGTTATAAGGTCTGCCCTAAGCCTTCTCTTCCCCAGGCTCTCTCAGCCTCTGCTCATAGGGCACTGCTGCCAGGCCCCCTGATCATTCTCCTGACCCTTCTCTGGACACTTCCCAGACACTCCACACTTTTTTTTTTTTTTCTCATACAGTGGGGACCAAAACCAAACGGTGTCCTCCCCGCGTCCTTCCCTTGCACAGCCTGATCTCCCCACTGTGAACACTCAATTATCCCAACTCCTTCCCTTTCCCCTTTCCCTCCTCCTCTTCCGGCTGCCTCTCGCCCTCTGGTGCAGTTTGCCTTTTTTTTTTTCTTTTTCTTTTCCTTTTTTTTTTTTTTTTTTTTTTTGCCCTCCGGGTTGGCCACCCACTTAA
>VWZI01000075.1:54403-65524 GCA_013396835.1 Psilopogon haemacephalus
TTTTTTTTTTCCCCCCCCTTTAAGGGAAATAGTGATGGAACCTGCTCCTGGACTTAATAAGGAGATGGCGCAGCGTAGCAGGAATTAAAGCGGTGCCATGCTTCATTAGCAGCTGGGGATCACGCAGAGCTGGCCCAGATGTTAATTACACTTTGGGAATTAATTGGTATAAGGCGCTCTGCTCCTCCATCATCTGTAATCCAAACGGGTGTGCAAGGACTTGAGGAAGCAGAGGCGGCTGGGCAGGCAGGCGGCTCTCCCTCTCTCTCCCTCTCTCTCTCTCTCTCTCTCTCTCTCTCCCTCCCCCTCTGGGCTAAGTCGGTCTTTTCCCTTCTCCCCCTCGGGTTCAGGAAGCGGCATGGTTTTCCCCTCGTGCCCCGTGGGCATTTATAGGNAGCCTCTGCCAGCCTGGCTGCAAACACCTCCAGGGAAGTGGCCTCAACCACCCCCCTGGGCAACCTGTTCCAGGCTCTCACCACTCTCATGCTCAACAACTTCCTCCTCACATCCAATCTGAATCTCCCCACCTCCACCTTTGCTCCATTCCCCCTAGTTCTGTCACTACCTAAGAGCCTCAAAAGTCTCTCCCCAGCTTTTCTGTAGGCCCCCTTCAGATACTGGAAGGCCACCATAAGGTCACCTGGGAGCCTCCTCTTCTTCAGATTGAACAGCCCCAACTCTTTCAGTCTGTCCCCATAGCAAAGGTGCTGCAGCCCTCTGAGCATCCTCGTGGCCCTTCTCTGGACATACTCCAGCATGTTCACATCCCTCTTGTAATAGGGGCTGCAGAACTGGATGCAGTAGTCTAGGTAAGGTCTCATCAGAGCGGAGTAGAGGGAGAGAATCACCTCCCTCGACTTGCTGGCCACACTTCTCCTAATGCAGCCCAGGCTCTGGTTGGCTTTCTGGGCTGCAAGTGCACACTGCTGCCTCATGTTGAGCCACCTTCATCTAAAGCCCCTAAGTGCCCAAAGACTTGCTGCTATTTCCCCCTCTTTTCCTGCTTCTGCCACTCGGCTCTAGACTTTTCCTTCAGCTGCTGGGGAAAAGCAGGTCCAGCTGGGCCTGGAGAACAGTGAGAGGTGATACCGCTTTGAGGGATGAAAGACCATCCCCATTGCAGCCAGCTGTCCTTGGGGAATCCTGGGACTCCCTCAGTGAGGACAGGTGGGACAGTAGCTTCCCTTTCTCCTGCTCCCTGACCCATCCCAGCAGGCCCATCTGGTCCCTCCAGCTCTGGGTGCAGATGGGTGCTGGTGCCCACACCCCACAGCAGAGCCTCCGCCTGCTTCTGCAGCACCTCTTTGCTGCTGAAATCCCCTCAGTTCTTGAAAGAAAAAGCTCTCCAATTTCTTCCTTTCCCCTTCCCTCCTTGGGTCCAGCCTGGTGAACTGCAAAAGCTGCTAAAAAGCTGTGCAGAGGGGGGCTTTTTGATGGAGGAGAGAAATTATATGCTTGGAAATGAATATTCCTCTGGGTGCTGCAAGCTTGTTCCTGCTCTTAGCTGGCTGGTGGTGACCCAGTGTGAGACACCATGAGCTCTGCCATGGACCATCACATCTTTGGGTTTCTTCCTGGGTGGGAGAGAAAGAGAGAGAGCATGAGGCACCATGAGCTCTGCCATGGACCATCACATCTTTGGGTTTCTTCCTGGGTGGGAGAGAAAGAGAGAGAGCATGAGGCACCATGAGCTCTGCCATGGACCATCACATCTTTGGGTTTCTTCCTGGGTAGGAGAGAAAGAGAGAGAGCATGAGGCACCATGAGCTCTGCCATGGACCATCACATCTTTGGGTTTCTTCCTGGGTGGGAGAGAGACAGAGTGCTGCATAGCCCCAGTGGGACACTTGTGCTTACCTTTGCCCTCCCCTCCCCCCTCCACTCCACATCTGCTTCCAGGCCCTAATGGTGCAAGCCTGTGGGCACCACAGCCACAGGCTGGAGCTCTCACCAAGGTTGCTGTGACATGATCAGTCCAAGCTCCTGTGTTTGCCCTCCTCTTCCAACCTTTACAGCAGCGATGCTCCTGGTGTTGCAGCAGAAATTCTCCTTGCTGCTTGCTGTGGGCACCGTCTGAGCTTTTGTGCTGCTCACAGTGGTCCTCAGGGTTTTGTGGATCTTTTTTTGGAGTTGCTGATGCTCTTCAGCCTCGAGGCATCAGCAGGTTGGTGATGCACCTTCATTCTACTAGCAAAAGTCGTTAGTGAACGAGACCCAGTAGTGTCCTTTGAGAACAACACTTCGTTGTCATTTGATTCGCTTGGAGCCCTGCTGCTTTATCTCCTTCAAAGCAAAGGTCCTGTGGGTTCAGCCACAACCTTAGACTGTACCTGCGCAGTGCCTGAAGGTTCTTGCAATATCTGAAGGGGGCTACAGGGGGGCTGGGGAGGGACTATTCACAAGGTCTTGTAATGACAGGATGAGGGGGAATGGGTTTAAACTGGCAGAGGGGAGATTTAAATGGGATGTTAGGAGGAAGTTCTTCACAGTGAGGGTGGTGAGGCACTGGAACAGGTTGCCCAGGGAGGTTGTGGCTGCTCCTTCCCTGGAGGTGTTCAAGGCCAGGCTGGATGAGGCTTTGAGCAACGTGATCTAGTGGGAGGTGTCCCTCCTATGGCAGGGGGTTGGAACTGGATGATCTTTGAGGTCTCTTCCAACCTAAAGCATTCTATGACTCTATGATTAAAGGATATACTTTGGTTTTGCCAATGTGGCCCTTCCAGATGTCCTCTTCTGTTTCCTGTGCAAACCACTCTGTGACTTTCCTGCTGACAAAAGGTGCACAGAGCAAAGCATTTCAGGAGGTGATGCTCAAGGTGAGCTCTGCCCATCTTGCTTTGAGCTGGTGGCTCTGAGCCTGGCCCAGCTCTGGGTGTGCAGAGATTTCAAGCTGTGCACAGGAAGGTGCAATAGCAGAACTGAGCTCCTTCATATCTCACGTGTGACTGTGGACCCCCCCACGCATCTCCTGGCCAGGTGGTGGGTTGGCCGTGTCCACGAGTGGGTGTGCAGTGTCATGGGAGTTGTCTCCCTGGCACTGAGTGGGGATGCCCCCATTCTGCTGCAGGATGCTGCTGGCATCTCAACCTCAGGCTCTGTGGCTCCCCTAGAATTGCAGAGGGAGACGGAGAAGAGACACTGCCCGGGAGGCGATCAGCCTCTCCTTTGACGGTCTCTTTGGCACTGCCCAGCAGAGGGCAACAGAAGCAAATGGAAGAGGCAAGACCTTGCGAAGCGAGGCGCAAGAGGAGCAGTTTTCAAGCCAGGGAGCTGCGAGCAGAGAGGTGTAGGAGCAAGAGCGGGCCATGAACAGGGATGTGCAGTAGGAGCGGAGCTTGGGAGAGGCTTCAGAAGGGGCTCCAAGCCTGGAAGGGGTTGCCCAGGGGGGCGGTTGGGGCCACATCCCTGGAGGTGTTTGCAGCCAGGCTGGCAGAGGCTGTGGGCAGCCTGATCTAGGGCAGGGTGTCCCTGCCCACGGCAGGGTGGTTGGAACTAGGTGATCCTTGTGGTCCCTTCCAACCCTGACTGATTCTATGATTGTACAGCCTGATCAAGGGGAGAGTGTTCCTGGGCATGGCGGGGGGGTGGAACTAGATGATCCTTGTGGTCCCTTCCAACCCTGATGGATTCTATGATTCTACAGCCTGATCTAGGGTAGGGTGTCCCTGGGCATGGCAGGAGGGTTGGAACTAGATGATCTTTGTGGTCCCTTCCAACCCTGACTGATTCTATGATTCTGTGATCTTTTGTTGAGATGCAGCTTACTTGCAGAGGGCACAACTTGACTCCAGCCCTAAAGGAGAAGAAAGAAGGGGCTCTACCACCTTTGCCCCATGGAACCACTCAGTGTGCCTCATTAAACTATCCTTCCTTCCTCAGCCAAGCTGCGACCTTATCTCCTCATCTGTCTCCTCTCCTGCCACACTTCCAGATGCTCCTTATCTCCTCTCATCTTGTCCAGGATTTTTTTCCTCCTATGTCTAATCCAGCTTCCAGTGAAGCTCATGTCATTCTCCATCTATGTAAGCAGCATCTTCTGGTCCTCCACTAGTTTCTCTTATAACAGAAAGTCGGTTTGCTTACATTACAAAGGGAAATGTATTGGAAATGTATTGGAAAAGACCTTTTAGATCATCGAGCTCAGCCTTCAACCATAGAATCACAGAATCAGTCAGAGTTGGAAGGGACCACAAGGATCATCTAGTTCCACCCCCCCTGCCATGCCCAGGGACACCCTACCCTTGATCAGGCTGTACAATCATAGAATCAGTCAGGGTTGGAAGGGACCACAAGGATCACCTAGTTCCAACCACCCTGCCACGGGCAGGGACACCCTACCCTAGATCAGGCTGCCCACAGCCTCTGCCAGCCTGGCTGCAAACATCTCCAGGGAAGTGGCCCCAACCACCTCCCTGGGCAACCCATTCCAGGCTTTCACCACTCTCATGCTGAAGAACTTCCTCCTCACATCAAGTCTGAATCTCCCCACCTCCAGCTTTGTTCCCTTCCCCCTAGACCTGTCACTATCCTTCCTCGCTGAGCCGAGCCTCTGCCTTATCTCCTCATCTGCCTCCTCTCCTGCCACGCTTCCAGATGCTCCTTATCTCCTCTCACCTTGCCCAGCAACCGCTGCCTGCATCTCCCCGCCCCACCTCCCAGGCTGGAGGCAGAGGCGGCTGCCCGCGCCGAGGCTTCTCCTTTACCTGTGAATCTCCCCAGCCCTTATCAGCTGCTGGGAGTTTGGATTCCGCCCCCGTCTCAAAGTCAAAGGGATTCGCGGCAGGGAAGGAGGAGCGGCGAAGGGCAGGGCGCTGGGGAAGGGGAGGGCAGGGCAGGGCAGGGCAGGGCAGGGCAGGGCAGGGCAGGGCAGGGGCAGGGCAGGGCAGGGGCAGGGGCCGCGTTCTCCCCTTACCCCACCGCATCCCCCTCCGCGCCGCCCCGCTCCGGCCCATCCTGCGGCTAGAGCTCCCAGCCCCGCTCCTTCTGCGACATCATCAATTACCTTCGGGGTTATTATTGCTCATTCACAGCCAAAGCCAGCCGCGGACGGCGGGTTCCTAATGGGGAGAATGTTACAGGCAACTTCTTAAGGAACAATGCGGCATTAACGGGGGGGTGGGGGAGAAGGGAGAGAGCTTCAAAGGCTCAGCGACGCCTTTCAGAGGAGCCTGCAATGGCAGATCTGGGGGACATGGGCAAAATTTGTGACAAGGAATATACCGGGCCCAGCCTAATTAACTAATTCTCCATCAAAGGGGGTTTTACAGAGCTGAATGGTCAGGGAATTCAATTAGGGGTTGCCTAATGAACCACTGTGTGCCAAGGCAGGGGGATGCTTTCTCCTGGAAAAGCAGGGCTGAGGATCAGGACTAGGATTTCCAGGGAGGTTTGGGGAGAGAAGCGTCGGAAAAGCTGATTCTGGGCAGATTTGGCACAGAGGGACAGAGGGAGGTGCTGTCTGGGTCTCCTGTGACAAATGCCTGTCCCAGAGCAGTCAGTCAATTCTTTTGGTTGCAAGAGATCTCTAAGATCATCCAATCCAACTGTCGAACCAACACATCCATGGCCATCAAACCATTTCNAGGGCAGGGCAGGGCAGGGGCAGGGCAGGGCAGGGGCAGGGGCCGCGTTCTCCCCTTACCCCACCGCATCCCCCTCCGCGCCGCCCCGCTCCGGCCCATCCTGCGGCTAGAGCTCCCAGCCCCGCTCCTTCTGCGACATCATCAATTACCTTCGGGGTTATTATTGCTCATTCACAGCCAAAGCCAGCCGCGGACGGCGGGTTCCTAATGGGGAGAATGTTACAGGCAACTTCTTAAGGAACAATGCGGCATTAACGGGGGGGGGGGGGAGAAGGGAGAGAGCTTCAAAGGCTCAGCGACGCCTTTCAGAGGAGCCTGCAATGGCAGATCTGGGGGACATGGGCAAAATTTGTGACAAGGAATATACCGGGCCCAGCCTAATTAACTAATTCTCCATCAAAGGGGGTTTTACAGAGCTGAATGGTCAGGGAATTCAATTAGGGGTTGCCTAATGAACCACTGTGTGCCAAGGCAGGGGGATGCTTTCTCCTGGAAAAGCAGGGCTGAGGATCAGGACTAGGATTTCCAGGGAGGTTTGGGGAGAGAAGCGTCGGAAAAGCTGATTCTGGGCAGATTTGGCACAGAGGGACAGAGGGAGGTGCTGTCTGGGTCTCCTGTGACAAATGCCTGTCCCAGAGCAGTCAGTCAATTCTTTTGGTTGCAAGAGATCTCTAAGATCATCCAATCCAACTGTCGAACCAACACATCCATGGCCATCAAACCATTTCCTCTTTTCTCACCTGAGACTAGGGAGAAGGGACCAACCCCACCTCACTGCTGCCTCCTTTCAGGATGCTGTAGAGAGCAATGAGGTCTGCCCTCAGCCTGCTCTAGGCTGAACACCCCCAGGTCCCTCAGCTGCCCCTCCCCAGCCCTGTTCTCCAGACCCTTCACCAGCTCCATTGCCCTTCTCTGTCAAAAAAAAACCAAACCAACCCATTTGGGCTTAGCAGTGTTGGCCAAGCAGCAGTAAGTTCTGCAGGGCTGAGAATCACAGAAGTGTTTGGGTTGGAAAAGCCCTCTTAAAGATCATCCACAGACCAACCTTCAACCCAGCACCACCATGGCTCTAAACCATGTCCCCAGGTGCCATGGTCACGCATTTCTGGAACACCTCCAGGGATGGGGACTCTATTACCTCCCTTGGCAGCCTGTTCTAATCCTTGACCACTCTTGCAGCAAAGATGTTTTCCCCAATCTCCAACCTAACCCTCCCCTGGCACAATTTTGGGCCGGTTCCTCTCCTTCCATCACCTGATACTAGGAAGAAGGGACCAACCCCACCGCACTGCAACCTCCTTTCAGGGAGCTTTAGAGAGCAATGAGGTCTGCCCTCAACCTCCTCTTCTCCAGACTGAACACCCCCAGCCCCTCCTCATAGCTCCAGGCCCTTCTCCAGCCTCGTTGACCTTCTCTGGACACACTCCAGTTCCTCAGTGTCAGACAAGTCTAGTGGAAGAGGCTATGAAAAGCAGCTCCCCATCCCCCTAGGAGGGCAGGATGGCTGCCCTGAGGCTGGCACTGCCTGATCCCATCCATGAAAAACCAGGGCAAGGGAGATATATATTTTTTTTTCCCCTCCACTGTCTAATCCAACCTCCAGTGAAGCTCCTATCATTCCCCATCTGTGTAAGGAGCATCTTCTGGTCCTCCACTAGTTTCTCTTGTAACAGAAAGTTGGTTTGCTCACTTTACAAAGGGAAATGTATTACGAATTTTCCCTTCATTCTCCTCTTCTTTTTTTTTTTTNTTCGTTTTTAATTTTTTATTTTTTCTTCTTTTTTTTTTTTTTTTTTGTTAACATGAAAGATAAAGGATTAGTAATGCAAGATGCAGTTTTCTTGTAACCTTCTTGAAAGCAGACTATAGTTTCTTATCTGGCTCTAACATTCATTTTCCTGAAACGGGGAAAGAAAGAGGGGGGAAGGAAAAAAAAAAGAAAGAAAAAAAAAAAAAGACTTCTTAAAATGGAATAAACTCTATTTGATTCAGACCAGCAGTGCTAGCAAAGGAATTTATTGCAGCTGGCAGAGTGGAGCGGGCTGCAGAGAAGTCTCCTCTGTCACAGAAGCACAGAATACATCCAGTTGGAAGAGACCTCCAAGCTCATCCAGTCCAAGCCTAAGCCCAGCACTGGAAGGTCAACACTAAGCCAGTTCCCTAAGCACCAGCTCCACAGGCTGCTTAAACACCTCCAGGGATGGTGACTCCAGCACTGCTCTGGGCAGACCATTCCAGTGTTTGAGAACCCTCTCTGGGAAGAAATATTCCCTAGCATCCAGCCTGAACCTCCCCTGCTGCAGCCTGAAGCCATTTCCTCTGGTCCTGTCCCTTGCCACCAAGGAGCAGAGGCTGCCTTCTCCTCGCTCCAACCTCCCTGCACAGAGCTGTGGAGAGCAATGAGGTCTCTCCTCAGCCTCCTCATCTCCAGACCAGGCATCTCCAGACCAGGCATCTCCAGCTCCCTCAGCCCCTCCTCATAACTCAGCTGCTCCAGAACCTTCTCCAGCCTCNATGCAAGATGCAGTTTTCTTGTAACCTTCTTGAAAGCAGACTATAGTTTCTTATCTGGCTCTAACATTCATTTTCCTGAAACGGGGAAAGAAAGAGGGGGGAAGGAAAAAAAAAAGAAAGAAAAAAAAAAAAAAGACTTCTTAAAATGGAATAAANCCTGTCCCTTGCCACCAAGGAGCAGAGGCTGCCTTCTCCTCGCTCCAACCTCCCTGCACAGAGCTGTGGAGAGCAATGAGGTCTCTCCTCAGCCTCCTCATCTCCAGACCAGGCATCTCCAGACCAGGCATCTCCAGCTCCCTCAGCCCCTCCTCATAACTCAGCTGCTCCAGAACCTTCTCCAGCCTCGTTGCCCTTCCCTGGACACACTCCAGCCCCTCAATGTCATTCCTGTACTGAAGGGCCCAGAACTGAACACATAGTCTAGGTGTGGGCTCCCCAATGCTGAGCACAGGAGGATGATCTCCTCCCTGACCCTGCTGGCCACAGTGTTTCTGATACAAGCCAGGATGCCATTGGCTTTCTTGGCCCCTGGGCGCTCTGCTGACTCATGTTCAGTTATCCATCAACCAGAACCCCCAAGGTCCCTCTCTGAGTTGCAGGATTGCAACCACACATTCCTGAGCCTGTAGCTTACCGTGGGGTTGTTGTGACTCAGGTGGAGGACCTGGCACTTGGCCTTGTGCATTCTGAAGAAGAGTGCATGGTCTGTGTGGTAAATGCTGCTGCCAAACGAAAGCTGCATCACCAAGCCTTGCATGGACATGACAATGTAGCCCAAGATGTGCCTATGTGCTTGGCTCCAGCAGCTCTGACTGCAGCTTGCTTAAGGGACATCACAGTTATTGAGTGCTGTCTGGAATGGACCTTTAGAGATCATCTTGGCCAACCCCTCTGCAGTGAGCAAGGACACCTACAACGAGATTGGGTTGCTCAGAGCTCCATCAAGCCTGACCTTGAATGTCTCCAGAGATGAGGGTTCCTCCACCTCCCTGGGAAACCTGTTCCAGTGTCTCATCGCTCTCACTCTACAGGATTTCTTCCTATTCTTCCAGTCTCAGCCTCCTCTTCCAGCTCAAAGCCTCTGTCCCTTGTCCTGCCACTCTCAGCTCTTGTCAAGTCTCTCCCCAGGTCTCCTGTAGCTCCCTCCAGGTACTGAAAGGCTGCTCTAAGGTCTCCCTGGAGCCCTCTGTTCTCGAGGTTGAACAGCCTCAACCCTGGCAATATCTCCTCTAAGGGGAGGTTCTCCAGCTCGCTGGTCAATTTTTTGGCCTCCTCTAGACCTGCTCCAACAGTCCAATGTCCTTCTTGTCTTGGAGTCTGGACACAGCACTGCAGGTGAGGTCTCAGCAGGATCCCCTCTCTCCATCTCTGGCCACGCTGCTTTGGATGCAGCCCATAGGATCTATGATTCTATGAACTTCTTTATTTTAAGGATGACAGAGCCCTGCAGCAGGCTGCCCAGGGAGGTGATGGAGTCTCCATCTCTGGAGACATTCCAAAGCCACCTGGACATGTTTCTGCGTGACCTTCTCTAGATGTACCTGGCCTGGCCAGGGGTCGTTGGACTGAACGATCTCCAGAGGTCCATTCCAGCCCCTATGTCTCTGTGGTTTTAGCAGCCTGATGGCTCCACAAGGGTTAAGTCATCATCCAAACCACTGCATTTCGATGGCGATTAGCTAATGGCTCCTTAGCAGGTCAGACAAAGCCCTGCCCCCCATCAGGTGGATCTCATAGAATCATAGAATCAGTCAGGGTTGGAAAGGACCACAAGGATCATCTACTTCCAACCCCCCTGCCATGCCCAGGGATACCCTACCCTAGATTAGGCTGGACACAGCCTCTGCCAGCCTGACTGCAAAAACCTCCAGGGATGTGGCCCCAACCACTCCCCTGGGCAACCCATTCCAGGCTCTCACCACTCTCATGGTGAACAACTTCCTCCTCACATCCATTTCTCCTAGTGCTGTCACTCCCTGAGAGCCTAAAACGTCTCTCCCCAGCTTTTCTGTAGGCTCCCTTCAGATACTGGAAGGCCACAAGAAGGTCACCTGGGAGCCTCCTCTTCTCCAAACTGAACAGCCCCAACTCTCTCAGTCTTGTGCTCACAGCAGAGGTGCTGCAGCCCTCTGAGCATCCTTGTGGCGCTTCTCTGGACACACTCCAGCATGTCCATATCCCTCTTGTCCCAGGGGCTCCAGAACTGGATGCAGTACTCCAGGTGGAGTCTCAGCAGGGCAGAGTAGAGGGGGAGAATCACCTCCCTCGACCTGCTGCCTACACTTTGCTTGGTGCAGCCCAGGCTCTGGATGGCTTTCTGGGCTGCAAGTGCACACTGCTGCCTCATGTTGAGCTTCTCCTCCACCAGCACCCCCAAGTCCCTCTGCTCAGGGCTGCTCTCCCGCCAGTCGCTGCCCAGCCTGGATTTGCACTTGGGATCTGGTGAATATTGAGTTAGCAGAAGCAGCATCTGGGACCTTCACAACTTTGTTCATAGCCTCATTTGCTGGGAATGTTTTGTTTCTGCTCCAGAGAGGCTCGATACCTCCTATTGCTGTGGCCCACCAGATGGATGGCAGCACAACAGGGACTGCAGCATGCTGCTTGCACCAGGCTTAGCAGTTAAACAACACCAAGAAAAGGAGAGGGCTGGAATCTCTGCCTTTGGTGTTTAACTGCTCTCTTCTCCTCTGCTAACAGATCCCCGCTTTGGTTTGAGGAGAAGTCTGTTTTCATATCAAAGGAGCACCCTGCTCAGTGACCCAGCCCTGCCTTTCCCCCCCCCCTCCCCTTCCCTGCCCCAGCACACAGCCTATTTTAATATTTCATATATTTCATAAGCTTTTATGCCTCTAAAAGAGAAGTGAATTTGTGGAGAGTTGAGCTCTCCAGAGCTGTACTTCAGAGCCGGGAAGTAATTCAGGGTGAAGCCTGTATTAATCTCAGGTGAGAGAGATATTTAAATTCAGGCTACCAGTGTGAATATAAAATGGGGATCTCTTTACAAAAATTTCAAATTGTAATA
>VWZI01000079.1:0-25602 GCA_013396835.1 Psilopogon haemacephalus
GCTCAACATCAGGCAGCAGTGTGCACTTGCAGCCCAGAAAGCCAATCAGATCTTGGGCTGCGTCAGAAGTGTGGCCAACTGGTCAAGGGAGGTGATTCTCCCCCTCGACTCTGCCCTGGTGAAACCCTGCCTGGAGTATTGTGTTCAGTTCTGGAGCCCCTAGTACAAGAGGGTGGTGGACATTCTGGAGCAGAAGGGGCCACAAGGATGATCAGAGGGCTGAAGCACCTCTCCTATGAGGACAGACTGAAAGAGTTAGGGCTGTTCAGTCTGGAGAAGAAGAGGCTTTGAGGTGACCTTATTGTGGCCTTCCAGTACCTGAAGGGGGCCTACAGAAAAGCTGGGGAGGGACTTTTTAGGCTATCAGGTAGTGACAGGACTAGGGGGAATGGAGCAAAGCTGGAGGTGGGGAGATTCAGACTGGATGTGAGGAAGAAGTTCTTCAGCATGACAGTGGTGAGAGCCTGGAATGGGTTGCCCAGGGAGGTGATTGGGGCTACATCCCTGGAGGTGTTTAAGGCCAGGCTGGATGAGGCTCTGTCCAGCCTAATCTAGGGTGTCCCTGGGCATGGCAGGGGGGTTGGAAATGGATGATCTTTGTGGTCCCTTCCAACCCTGACTGATTCTATGATTCTCAGTTTCTCTGTTCCTAATTTTTAATGTCTGAGCTAGAAATCCAGCTCAAAAGGCCACACATGTAGCAGCAGCTTCATGGGTAACATATGGAGAAATAAGACCCCTGAGGAACTCCCAGATCTGCTGGAATGGCAAAACCAGTAGTGGTGACAGGGAGGTCGCTAGCAGCAATGAAGGGCTGCATGATGAGAAGCAGAACCATCTCCACTCTGTTCGTCCTCTAAACTCAAAAAGCAGCTTTATACATGTAGGCAGCAACAAAATTCCCTGCCACATTTGAAGTTTACACTGCTCTACCAAGAATGCATTCACGAGTTTTACACGGGAGGTTTGTATAACACAGAAGCTTACATAACATAATGCACCAAAGGCTTCAACTCATGAATTTTACACAAGCTACTTCAGGTAAAAGGGGCTCAATGCACGTGCAATCTTTCATAGGTTTGTATGACAAAGTAGTGATTTCACTAAAATTATCTCAATATAGTGCAGAATTCATTAAAGACTAAATAATATATCCAGTGCCTGCAGTTGCTCAGCACAGAACTGCATTCTGTAGTCTTAACGAAAAAGAAAGCAGTGATGTTAGAGACATCTTAGAGCTCCCTCTGGTCTCCAGAGAGGATAAAATCCATTTTCTTGCATGTGTGTTAATCGTGCACAGTCCTGGCCTTGACAGTAAGCAGATGAGTGACTTGCCAGACAAGGATCACAGCCTTAAAATTGTTCCACTTTGCAAAAGCATCTCTCATGCTGCCTGCACTGCCCCTGGCCTGGCAGCGCAGGCATTCGGCACAGCCCCGCGCTGCTGGGCAGGGACTTGCAGGCACTTGGCTTCTACATCAGCAGTGCTGACAGCCAGCAGCAGGCTGCCCTGACACCTCCAACATGGGCCCCATGAAACTGGGGGCAGAAAAGGAAAAAAACCAGTGGGATTCAGCATTTTTCTTTATTTTCTCTCTTGTTCTCAATAAACCCAAATTTGCAGCCAGCCCTATCCACACTGAAGAACACTTTCAACCAGAGCTTATAAACCCAGAGCGAATTCACTCCTAATTGGAAGATGGGATTCCTGGCAAACGGGCAGATGCTGAAGTGCTTATATACTTGGAGAAAGCCCAGCATAAAGGTGCCAAATCTAAACCAGGAAAGGCTCTGGATTGTTTTTTAACAACGCTGTGGTTGTGATAAAGCTCCTGAGGTTGGTACGTATGGGGTTAGCTCCTACTCAGAGGACTGCTCCCTAGTGGAAAGATGTTTTGCATGCCTGCTATGGTACTTGCAGTACCTTCCCTGCCTGAGGCTGCTTAGGCACTGGGGAGGTCTGCAGCCCCACCATGGCCATGGGCTTCAGAGCTTGGGAGTCTTAAGAGATGCATTTTTACTTTTGTGTGTGTGTGTGTCCCCAGCAAGGCTTTCCACAGGAATACACAACTAGTGCAGACATCAGAGTGTTGGTAAGTATCTTTGCTCTGTAGCAAACACAACTGGGGAGGGGAAGGTATTTAACTTGGGGATTTCATTGCCCCATTGGACAGAGAGTAAAGGTGATGGATGAAAGAGTTGGGAAGAGACCAGGCAATGCCAAGGGAGACCTGCTTGTGTGCCTTCTCCTGGGGGATGAATGAACAGTTCCTGATGCAGCTTTGAGCATAAAGAGGCACCTTCTTCATCAGACACTTAAACATTGCTGAACTGTCCCTGTTTACTCCCATGGGGACTAAAGGTTGTGGTATCATGTTCCTGTGGATCCCTTGGAAGGCAGTGCTGAGCTCACTCATTGGTGAGAGGGGAGCTGAGGTTTTCTGGAGTGAGCAAGATGCTGTTGCCACCAGCATTGGTCCTGCCAGGAGACCTGAGGAATTGCACTGGGTACTATGATCACTACTGAGCTAGTCTATGCAGGGGAAAGGATCAGTAAAGGGACAGGGTTATGAGCTAAAACCCATGTCTCTTAAAGTACTGAGCTCGCCTAATTACGCTGTTGACATAATAGTTGTCTCTGTCGCAGGGGTCTTCGTCATAGACCTGGATGTTGCCCATTCGTGCACGGTAGGTGCAGATTCCCCCTGGAAAAAGTTAAGAAGGAGTTGCAGTGGGCTTGTAAGCAAGAAATAGAGTTTAAACAGTGGCTTTTCTTCGGTTTCTAACCTAACTTACCTACCTGACACCTACTTCACTTGTAGGGCGAACAGATAAGAAGGTAACTTAAAATCTGTTCATGTTCACTAAGCACAATGCCTTTTCTATTGAATTTAAGGAGGTTGTGGATCTGTCCCCCTGTGAGTACTTGTCACTGAAGACAAGGGGGAGCCTGCCAAGGCTCTGCCTGACACCTTTGCCCAGATCTGCAGTGAGATGCCTCCATGCTGCTGTGACAGCTCCCGGACTGGGCTGTTTTTCCACTGCTTCCTACTGCAGCAAAATTGCTGGGGAGCTTGGCATACCACAACAGACTCTTTTCTGCAGGCAGAAATATGGAGGTCCTGTGGACAAGCTGGGAGGCTGTGTCAGACCTCCAGCCAGTCTCCCGTTTGGGGATTAGCTCTTTTAAAATAGAAAAGTCTGGGCTGTTTTTGTTTGCTTGTTCATTTTGTTTTTCAGATGTAATATCCACACATTGATGTTCTCTCTCAACTAAAAGTGATACCAAGAAATAGACTCAGCATGTCCCTTTCTAGTATACAGCTCATCGCTTACCTCTCAGCTGCCGGTCCCAGGTCCAGGTAGGATGTCTTGCCCTTACATCGTTAATTGCAAGAACCAGTACAGTAGAGCCCTGATTTATGTGTTCTTCACTATCCCACAATCCATAAAGGTGTTGTTGCTGCCCGCCAAGCTAGAAAAGGCAAGCAGAAAATGATTTGGCTCTGAGCACAACCATCACTGTCGCTTCACCCTCTCCTTTATACTCCCAGGCTCTGACTCACTGAAGCGATCTTATTCAAGACAACATTTAAATGCAAGCTTTGATGTAAAGGGAATGTATTTAACTGCTGTCTAGAGCAAAGAACAGTCATTTGCTAAAGTAAAGTCTTGGGGCATACACTACATTACTGTACTTTTACTCATACTTATCATCCCAACGTACCTGCATCAAGCCGTACCTGTGCCGTTCCTGGTCCCAGCCATTGTCCAGGAGCAGGCCAGCACGACTCTCCTGCGAGATGATGCCAGCAATGAGTGCTGGGTCCAAGCACAACCTTCTGGCTACTCTCTTAATCGGGATCTCATACTTCCGCAGGCGTACAATGTCTGCCTCAGCAGTTCTCCGCACTATGGCATATCCTGTGGTGTAGGAAAAGGCAGACAGACTTATGCACCTGTCCTTGCTTTTCTCTTGAGTGGCTGTATCAAAAGAGTAACTTCAGCTTTGAAGAAAATGCAGCTGCACCAAGCGGGGCAGTGGTGCTTGAGTAATGAGCACAGCATTATCAGTTCTGACCGTGGACAGAGAGCTGCTGTGCCAGTACCCAAGGACGATAAAAAAAAAAAAGAGGGCAGATTCTCAGGAGGTGAGACCTCCTGCCTGTGTGGTCCTCTTCTGTGGCCACACCACTGAAACTCTGGCTTTGGAGTCAGAAAAGTGAGATTTTGAATTGCATTTGAAAAAAAAAAAGGAGAGATGTGTTACTAGTGACCAGCCAAACAGCAGAATTAGCCATGATTTTAGTCTGTGCATAGAAAGGTGAGGATTTTTTAGAGTAATTTTGGAACACTTTGGAAACAAGCAAGCAGCTCGTACACCCACCCCAGAGGCACCTATGTCCAAGGTACATGGCAAAGTCTTCAGAGGTCTCAGCACTATGAACCTGACAGAGTCAGCTGTGCAGGGACAAGAAAGAGGGAAATAGAAAGGAGTTACCAAAACCAGGTCACCCAGAGATAGGATGGCTACATATGATGGCCACCCACAGGATGGATCTGGGACATGTTGTCACTCATCATCTCTCCCTTCGATCAGGTAGGCCCTGGGGCTTTGTGAGGATTCTGACTAGCTAAAGTCCTGGCTGATGAAGAAGACACTTTAACTTAAAAGCACTTGTGCCATTTCCCTTTGCTTAGAAGATCAAGGTCCTGACAAGAGGACCTGAAGTTTGTCCTCCCACTTCCTACCAGGTCTGGAGGCTTCAGAGCACTTGCCATTTTGGGAGAGGAAGTGCTGCTTGTACCTTTTCACCTAATGGAATAGCTGCACCACCTTTAATTTGTCAATAACAGAAGGTGAAACATCTCTGTCAGGTACAAACAGGTTGGCAAATCAAGTAATGAATGATACCTACCACAGTCTGGGGCTCTTACAGCTGTACAGGAGATTGAGGGGACTTGAAGAGTGCTTATATCACCATAGCAACTGCTACTCATGGTTGGAGCTGAAAAATTAAATGGAGGTGTTTGAACACAAAAGATCTCAGAGAAATATTGTACAGAGTGCTGCCAATATGCATACAAGTCAAGCATGAGGGATTCATTTAGAGCAGTAACCCACATCACCTTGTTTTGGCCATGCTTGTGTGGTTGCTTCTGATCTCCATCAGTAATGTTATCGAAGGAAGACAAAGAACATTAATTTGTTCTTTTCTAATCGAATGAACACAATGACAGCTGATACGAAACAAACATCTGCCAGGTTAGGTCTAAAGGCTTGTGTGGGAGAGGGGAGCCACAGCCTCTGTATTTCAGAGAGTTATTTCCATTCAGTGCCTTCCAATATCTGGGATCCCTTAGATGATGGCTGGTGGTACCTGGGCATCCCAGATGGGAGCATCTCCTGCATTCCTTTGAAACTTGGTGAGAAATTAATTCAGGAGACTGCTTGCCTCAGCCTGGGCAAATTACCCTGCTTCCTCACTACCTGAGGGATGAATAGCCTCCATCAAACACCTTGCTGCATTTGTGAGGCCGTTTCTGAGTAGGCAGAGATATTGGATAACATTAGTTGGGGAGATTGAGAATGTCTATGACTGCCTTTTGGTGTCAGTCCTGTACTCCAGGTGTGCTGTCTTAAAAGACACACAGCAAGCAGCTTCACAGGGCAGTTGAGGACTTTTAGCCACAGAGGGTTTTACAGTATTGCACTGAAAGGGAGCCCTAAGCCTGACCGCACAACTCCTCCCTACAATCTTTCTGCAAACAGTCTCTTGGGTACTTTAGACACCAACCCAAAACCAAACTCCAGCTTACCAACAAGGGCCGTAAGGCCTAGTAAGAGCAGTGCAGGGATCATGGTGATGGCTCTCTTCAGCTGTCCCAGGGGACCTGAAAAGATAGTGGTTTGCAAACATGAAGAAATCCGTGCTGATTTTCAACAGCCCTATAGTAAATTCTCTGTGCTGAGACACCAGATGGGGGTGGCAGTAGCTGAAGACAAGTTGAGGATTGGGTGCACCCTCTCTGTAGCACTCTCCTTCTCTCACCTCCAGCATGGGATGCAGCTGCCAGCATCAGAGGGTGACAGCAGGAGAAGAAGCAAGTGATGGGAGTCCCATTTGCTCCTTATTTCCTCCTTGTTTGGGGGATACAGGCTTCTACTGTGGCTCAATGTTTTTTTCATTTCATGTGCCACTACACTACATCAAGAAGGAAGAACTGAGCCTGGAGGGCTTGGGGGCAAGGAAATCCCTATTGGAACCTGAGTCAACGGAGATTATTTTAGCCCTCATCACTTCACATCACTTGCTCACATGGCCCTTCCTGAGTACTGGTAGCTCCTCTTTATGATGAAAAGATACAGTACCTTTGCTTTAATTAAGTGATTGAAGTTTAACATGCTACAGAGTGCACATATTCTTTGTCTCTCTGTCCAAAGGACAATAGGACTTTTGCTAGGGTTTTTGAAAAATATGTTTTGAAAAACCAAGCTATATGACCCTTAATTCTCTGATGAGAACATGTAAGGCAACTCTAATGTGTATCTGGTGAAATAATACTTCAGTGTTAATTTCTGTGTGTGATAATGGCAAATAATCACTTCAGTAATAAATGCTTCCGTTGAGCTTATGAAAAAGGCTCCAAATGTGATCAGATAATATCTATTGACTGAAAAAATAACATTGGTCGTACCTGCCTTCTTGGTGAACACATTTAAAGCAAGCAGTTTTTACAGCTAACATTTTTTTTTCCTCCCCAAGAAGGCTTCAAATAGAGAATGCATCACAAGTCATGTGGGCAATCATCATGCAATGCTGTTAACACTTGAAAAAGCCTTATTGAATTTAACAATATGTGACCTTTTATCTAGCCTGTATTTCTACAGCAAATCAGACTGCCAGGATGCAGAAATAGTCCATCAGTGGGTGTCATTGAAAAGACTCCCTTTTCCTGAGTGAGCTTATTCAGGTCATCAAAGCCCACAGCCAGAGCTGTGGGTACACACAGTAGCTCCATTTGAGCTCTAACAATGAGTATCTAACAAGCCCAGATCAGCGTAACTTGACCCAGTACCTGTGGAATCAATGGCAAATCCACATAGAGTCCCATCGAAACCTACACACTGTAGCTGTTTCCACACACGGGAAACTGCCAGATGATAAAGTTTAAATTATCAGTCCATTTTTCCCCCTCCCACCACAAAAAGTCATCTCAGGCCTTAGGTATAAACAGTGTAGCAAATGCAACATCAATAAATCCAAACAAAACCAAGGCTTTTGTCTCTAAGTAAATATTCTGAGTGAATTTAGACTCACCTGTCTTCAGTCAGCTTTCTTCTGAGGCAGGTCATGACGACTTTTATATATATGTGTACGAAAGGGTACCCACTGTATTGGCTTTGGAATGTTAATTCCTACCTAGTGTGATGACATTTGTTTTAAAGTACAATAAGTAATATGTATTAAGAGCTTAGAACACTTACTATTCCTTTCATCCAAAGATTTGCACAAGCAGTGATTAGTAAGACTTGGGACAACCCTGTGAAAGGAAATAAATACTGGCTTTCCTCTGTCAATAAGCACAGTGATGCACAATAAATGCCTTGCAGAAAGCGTTGCAGTGAATCAGTGGCAGAGACCAGGCAAAAATCTGATCCCTGTCTAGCACTGTCCTTGTTTTGCATCTGAGATCAGTCTGGACACATTTCTGGAAGGATACCTTGTCTTGTTTCCTCAACAATTTTGGATTGGCAAGCATTTAGTTAAATGTCATACTGTTCATATAAACTCTAAAAAGAACAATTAAAGAAAAGCATCTCACTACTTCATTGCTTACAGGGAGATGTGAAAATGCTGAGAGCAGAGACAGTGCTTGACTTTCAGATTTAGGCAGGCAGGGTGCTGCATCTGAAATAAGGAGGAAGACAACTGATGTCTCAGCAGCTGAAACCAGTAGGAGCATATAGAGGGGCTCTGAAAGACTTGCACCTTGTGACTGCAACACTTCACATATGTAAAACATCTGAGTCACGTTGAGATGGAAAGGCAGTCTGGAAGGTCAGAGCCTTTAATCCTATCCCCTTTCCAACCTTTTTATCTTCTGAAGAAGAGAAACCCAGCATGTATGAAGGCTATGTAAGAAAGATTTTCTTAACAGTTTCATAGCAGCTTTCCTCTTAATTGTTCAATACATCACAGACCCATCTATTACCATTGATCTCTTTTGGGCTTGAGATGTCATGGATAGGAAACACTGTTTTGGGCCAAGTACCAAGTACTAGGCTCAAAACCAGCTAAAGGCTAGCAGTCTGAAAAGCACAGGAGATGGTCAAGTTGGCCGTGGCACTTTAAAAATCAATAAACACAAAGATCATGGGGTTAGATTCTAAGTATGAAAGAGAGGAGCTTCACTGGAGGGCCTAACTGCGTTGTTAAAGGAGGGTTGGGATATGAGTTAAGGCGAGCCTTAAGTATGAAACTCATCTATTTGACTAAGACATGGAAATCACAGACATCTTTCCAAAGATTACAAGGCTAGGCATTCATTCTTCACATACACATCTGGTATCTTATTGTGGTAGACTATCACTTAGTTCTTTTACTGGGGTTTAACACTTGACATAAGGTAAGAAATCTATATGGTATCTTTGGAAATAACAGGCAGAAAATAGGGACGGTACAGGTACAGTGTGGCTTTAATAATTTAAAAAGAAAATAATAACTGAAGAAACATTGGAGGTGAGGAAAGTCATAAGAAATGATCTAGGAAAAGGTTAGAGAACCGTATTTTGATGGCAACAAACTCAGTAGATAGATTCATTTGCCTTCTGTAGAACATGACAATCTATATCAGGAAGAGATGCATTCTCTCAAACAGATTAAAATAATTTAGTATTCGTGCCTAGTTTTGTTTTATAAAACCAGTATTTTGTTAGAGATAATAAAGTAATGTTCCTCTCTCACTGAATCTGTGTTCATGCTGGTGACTTGGGACCCTTTTTAGAAGTAGCCTTTGACTCTCTGACTTTAGGTAAGATTTCTTTCCTGTTGGCTGCTTCCTGATGGTCCTTGAGAGAAAGTTTTGAATTTAAATGCTGTCTTTGGAGTGTATTTTCTGTCTCATTCATTGCCCATGCACTCACAGATTTTCTATGTTTCACAGTACTGTCACATGAATTCTTGATGCTTGCTCTGCACTGCATTGTTTTTTGTTTACTCATTGAATGGTGGATGTTTTAAATATAATTATTTTTATTTCTCTTGCTGTGTGCTCTTAGGACCTTGGGACAAGTTGCTCGTATTCACACAGTTTCCAGGATAAGGCCCAATAAGAGGATTTTTTTTTTTTCCAGCAGTATTATGAATGTTACTTTTCCTTGCTAAAAATCTCTTTATTCTCTTGAAATTTGCCAGCTGCCTTTTAGAATGAATGATGAAAGCAGGAAACCTCTCTGCAAATAAGGTCATGCTCCCATACACTGACTGGAGCAGGGCCCTTTGCCAGAGCACTTGTCCAAGGCACCACTGCATAAAGGGACCTGTGGGATATTAGAAAACATGATCTTCTGCTCAAAGGTCTTTGTGGGGCCATAAACCCAGATCACTGAATTCAGGTGAACCACATAATGAGAAACCACTTAATGAGAGCAGGTGGCATCTCTCACTAGTGCAGCACATTTTTTCATTTTATGCTAGATATAATTTGGAAAATTATGTTGAGTCAAATAGGGTCTATATCTCTCAGTCCATAACCCAACAGGAGGGATAAGATGTCACATAACTGTGACACTGTGCTATGACACTACTTTTGGTACACTGAAGAGGAGGTGAGTTAGAAAGCAGCTTCGTGTATATGACTACAGCAGCTCTTTCTAAGTGGCTGGACTTCATAGAAAGATATCCACAAATGTGCTGGACTGATATTCCTGAAAAATATCCCTGGTGGGGATGGAAAGTCAAGGACAGAGGAAGAGTTCATTTATAAAATTATATCTGCATCTTCTTAAGCATGAAAGTTTCCTGACACTCACAGGGCCATCCTGGCAATGAGCTGCAGTCAGTGACCACAGACAGTTTTCCCTTGGTCTTTCACCGACACTGTTAGTTACACTGAGCTAAAGGGAATATGGTGTGGACAAAAAAAATGTTACCTGGCAGAACAGCATTTTCATTGTCTAGAAAGCAGCACATACAAGATCTAGGCCATAGCAAGATTCAATAAGACTAGCTGTCTCCTATTCACAGATTTTCACCTTTTTTTTTTTTTTTTTCTTCATACCAAGTGAGGTTCTTTCTCGTTCTACTTAATAGAGATGTAATCAAAATGGAGCATCAATTTGAAGAGCATTATGCATTGCACATGGTATTTTCTTTCAGGTTGTAGGTTATAGCACCACGTTTCACTGGGAGGTGAGAATACTATCTAAAACAACCTGGAATGATACCCACAGTAATTACTGTCTCTGTTGTGAGTTTCAGCTCTGGTTTCATAACATCAGCAGGCAGACCCATTTCTCAGGTGATCCCTTTTGTCTGGGATGTAATTATAGGTAACATCAGGTGTTCATAGATTTTATAACTGCTTTATAGGGAAGCTGCCCAGGACAGCTGATGTATTCTGGATGCCCACCACTAATTGCGATTTAAGGATGTGTCTGTAGTATCTCAGACAAACCTTCTAGAGCCATCTTTCCCAACTTTTAAAGTGATACAGGCAGTTTAATAATCACATTTCCATAGATTTTCTTTTATATATCTAGTATACCTGTAAGTAATGACAGCAAAGGTCTTGAAACTTGTAAAACATAGTGCTCAGAAGTGACCAGGTGCTGAGGGCTTCAATCTCTTATCTTGCCTCTTTGAAGAATGCAGGTGAGCACTGAAACAACATCCCACTCTGCGCTCTCTAGCCCCAGTGTAGAATAACTGAGACCAGAAGTGTTTATGAAGGGGAAAGTAGTAGTTTCCTTCTGTTCTCCAAAATGACATTCTGAACCTTTCTGTAGGAAAAGTATTCCAGTGAAGTGGTCACTGGACTGGATCTTACAAGATCTCAGTTCACATTCCAGCTTAAAGATAGGTCACCTAAAGCAAGTAATTTGAAGGTCAGGCCAGGAAAGGGTCCTGCACATGGGGTCAGGACAATTTCAAGCACAAATGCAGGCGGAGAGAATGGATTGAAGGCATCTCTGAGGAAAACGACTTGGGGGGGTTGGTTGATGAGAAGCTCATTGTGAGTTGCAAAATGCTCTTGCAGCCCAGGCCAACCATACCCTGGACTGCATCAAAAGAAGTGTGGCCAGCAGGTCAATGGAGGTGATCCTGGCCCTTGACTCTACCCTGATGAGATACCACCTGGAGTACTGTGTTCAGTTCTGGGGTTCCCAACATAAGAATGGCAGAAACCTTGAGGAAGGTCACACAGATGACCAGTGATCTGGAGCTCCTCTCTTATGAAGACAGGATGGAGTTTTTGAGCCTGGAGAAGGCTCCAGGGAGACCTTATAATAGCCTTCCAGAACTTAGAGGGGGCCAAAAGGAAAGCTGAAGAAGGACTTCTGACAAGGGCATGTAGTGGTAGGAAAAGAGCATCTCAAGCACTAAGCTGAAAGAGGGTAGACTGAGATTAGATATAAAAAAGAAGTTCTTCACTGTGAGAGTGGTGAGGCAGTGGAAGAGGTTGCCCATAGAAGCTGTGAATGTTGTGTCCCTGCCCCACTTAGAAGTGTTGAAAGCCAGGCTGAGCGGAGCTTTGAACAACCTGGTCTAGAGGAAAGCATCCCTGCTCCTAGCAGGTGGGTTGGAAGCAGATGATCTTCAAAGCTCCCAGACCAAACCATTCTGTGATTTTGTAATAGCTTATTAAGAGCATCTCTGGGTGACTGAAATTCATGATACAAAGCATTAAGGACTGTCAACACTTTAGAAGCCAAGCAGGAAACAATTTCAATTCTTTTCTAGGGCAGTACACTAACAAAAGAAATAATTAGTAAGGAGGAAGAAGATCAAGAACAGAATTAATGTGGGTTTGTGCATTACAATCAGTTGATTTGCATATAGTGTCATCTTGGGAAAAGCCCATGGTTACTAGAAATTGTATGGCATGTGAAGCAGGTAAGTTAGTTTTTAAACCTTTTTTTATGAGTCACATGTTGAAATCATACCACCAGGCAGAGAATATCTGAAGAGGTTGTTATAAAAAGGCAAAGTGTATTCACACAGATTCAATAGTGAGCTGATATGGCTAAATAGCTCCTACATCTGTAGTGGTTTTTTTTTCTGCTAGATCAAACCATGGCTCTAATAGCTAATTTAAAAAACTCCAAAAAGAACAAATCTTGGAATATGCACCTCATGGGATCTCTAAAAGCAAGTTTTTTCAACTACTTCTTCTCCATCTACAAATATCCCTTAGTGTACATGTGCTTAAAAATCAATCCACCAAATCAGAAAGTTTTTCCGGGGTGATGTTCTGGTCTCTTCTGTACTACTTTAGCCAGTTCAGTGCATTAGACTGATGAAGATGCTGCCATATATTCTCTTTTGCAGCATATTATACAGAATGGCCCATTCCAGGGGGATGAGTAACAAAGAAGCATCTAGGAGAATGGAATGTCTTGGGTTACCATGATGGTGTTAGACAAAGCAGGATCCAAGAACAAAAGATCAGAGTAGATCTCCAAAGCAGTAATTTGCCCAGATGTGGTAGAAGCCTCAGGAAGAACATCCCCATTAAACAGTTCTAAAATATTCTGCTGTAAAAAGTACCATTTCCATTTCCTAGACAGGCTTTCCTTAAATTCTGGACCCTAACCCTCACTCTCAAGTTGTCATATACAGCTGTTCTAGAGACAGACAGATCAACTGACTAATAATAGAATTTTCATTTAAAAAAGTGGAATACATAGCTGTTGAATATACAATGAGTTCAAAAGTCATTACTTCTTCAGTTTGTGCTTGTATGCGTGTATGCAAGAGGCAAAACAACACTCTTCACCCTGGATTGAGGGCACTGACTTTACTCATGTGAGAGACAAGGGGCCCGTTTTTACAAACCATACTGTTCAAAGCCCAAATTTTCTATTGAAATTTCTGTAGAGAAGTATTTATTTTAGAATTTCTACATGGGAAGTAGCACAATGTGGATTATTTGGAACAGATACCTGACAGGCATCAATTAATCTTTTAAGTTGGCCTCCCTCAATGAGCTGTATTAATTATACTTACAGGCAATGCAACCTACTAATGGGGTCTGAAAGTAGATGCTCAGTTCTTGCTCTCTCCAGAGTTTGCTTCTCATTCCATTTCTTTCAGGGACCAGACTTCTTTGCACTTCCCAAACCCAAAGCTCAACTCAGCACTGAACTTCCAGGTAGATTTCTTGAGCAGACTATTACAGGCATAACACACACCAAGGAGTGCCCAACCAAGTCCAAACAATCTAGCATTAAGAGCTGAAAACCATAGATGTTGTTATTATTGTCTCCATGCACTTCTTTAATGATTACTTCATGCAAGCATCAAGCACAGACTTAAGCACTAATCACTACTGAAGTTACATGCTGGGTTCATGCTTAAGCCCCACAACTTCAAAAGTGATACATGAGTATTTCTCTTTATTGCATAATGCCCTCTCCTGAGTGACACATGCCAAACCAGGTACTATTTTGTGATTAGTCTAGGCTCAGGAACTTTATTCAGTCATGTTCTTTACATATACAATCTACCTGGTGTAAGCAATTAACTATATGCAACCTGCATCCTCATTCTTTCTAGATATTGCAAATCATCATCATCGTATCTTTCTGACATACTGCTGCTAGATCACTGTTAACAAAATTAAGCTTTGTGCTTTTCAAGTCTGTACAGCTGGCACTTCATTAGTTCTCTGAACTGCTTATATGTCTAGTTTGCTGACCCAGGTCTTACTATCATGAATACTTTGCACTACAAAAGTCAGAATAATAAAATTTGGAAGAATTTTCCAGTTCTTAAATAATTTGTTCTAGCAAAATAAAATCCCTGGATTTGAATTGTTCATCTGAAATTAGTATGTGGATCAAGAACGAAAAAAAAAAATACTGAAAGGACTGTTCAATGACAGTTAACTTTCATTACAGACAAAAAAATACAGAAAGCAGACAGGTAAATAAAGACTCAAAGCACACAGATCTATGGAGCTGCTACTTCAAAATAAATTTAAGCTTATTAGTACAAACTCTAAAATTTTTCTTTTACCCAAAACACGCATTCCTGTAAACTCCCTGCAACAGCACTAGAGTACACATGGTCCTGTTACAAACCAGATAAGGAAGAGGTCCAATTGAAGGAAAAAAAAATCAGCATCTTAAAGTGACAGAAAACCACAACCTATGACTAAGATTTGCATTGAGTTTGCAATGGGTCTGTTCACACATGGAACTGAGTAACTTCCAACAATGCATCACGCTGCAACTTGGACAAGCCCACATTTTCAAACAGCACGCAACTACATGAGACATGATTTTATAGTTCCACAGCCTATTGAACATAATTAGGACTCAGGGAAGAGTCTTGTAAAGGCACTCCTAATGTACTCTTGGAACATTAGTTCCCTAAATTAAATTTCATGCAATTGAATTAAAAAAAAAAACCAAAAACCCACAAAAAACTTCTAGTGCACTTTGAGAGTTTGTGCATTACAAAGGTCAAACTAAAGAAAGAACATTTGATCCTTCGAGTAGATTAAGACAGCTGCATACATCTTGAACTGACTGTCTTCTCAAAGTGATGTCATAATGTTAGACAGAACTCCATGTAGTTTACTAGGAAATTATAAAGAGCATATGCAACTTTCTGATGGGCCTTATTAAAAGAAAAAAACCCACAGCATCCAGTTCACCTTCTTCAAAAGGATGCAAAAAGTCAACATTAGAATTAAAATAATTTTATTTCAATGTACATTAAACAGAAATAAAATATAATTAAAAAAAACCCCTTACTTACAGAGATATATTGCTGGGCTGGCTCACTCACAACTGATCTCAACTACAAGGTAGCAAGACTGACCAGACCCACTTCACTGCTTTTTGTACCAACTGGATTCAAAATACAACCTCAAAAGAATTCTTAAACACGCATCAAACTTTAAAACAAAACACCAACAAAAATTCATCAATTCTTTACCTAGCAAAAACTTTTACATTGTGTTCCAAGGAATATCTCCCTTGAAAATTCTGTCCACTACACAGTATGTGGCACTATATCTAAACTTAATGGATCAAGGTTTCTCCCAAATACTTTTCTCTAATCTACTCTCTTGTACAAAGCATCTGCTACAAAATCCACACAGTCAAAACCATAGCATTATACACACCCACGAACAAGGCTGGTTTCAATATGCTTGCCTGCTGTATATGCTATTACCTGCTGTATCAGTTTTAACATGCAGCATACAAAGATGGTAAAAGGGCATTTCTCTCAGCCATCCATTTCAGAAGTTGCAGAAGTTGTGACTGTTTCTACAACTGTCACATAGTTATAGTGCAACATATTTAAGTCATTCAGTATCATATTATGGCACCGTAAGACAAGCAATTATTTGTTAAAATCCATGGTTACTTTACTAATGATTTTGTGGCACTTATTACTCATAAGTAATGCTAAATTTTAAAAGACAACTGGAAGAGAAATTGATAGGGAGAAACATTTAAAGAAGTGTTATCTCCTTTAACAAAGAAAATTAGCAAAAATTTGGCAATTTCAGATTCAAAGAAAACAACAGGAAGTAGTTCTTCACACAACACAGTTAAAACTGTGGACTCTGCCATATGATGCAGATGCTAGGATAGTTATGAGGATTTAAAGAGATTTTTCTTCTGTTATTTTAACCAGGAAGTAAATTTCAGACACTGACTTCCCAAAGACAAATTGCTTAAACTATATTCTGGTGAAGCACTGTTTGTTCACCCTGTTTTCACTCTTCTCTGTGCATCTGCTTTTGGCCACTGAAACTGGATGCTGGGCCAGAAGGACCTTTGGTCTGACTCAGTACACTTGTTTCTAACAGTTATTTCAAAACACTTAGTAAATTTAAACTTAAGAAAAACTTCATTATTCGCCACATTATTTCAGTAGAAGGACTCAGGGTTCTTTTTTAAAATTTATTTACAAATGACTTCCAAAAGAGGAAAAAAAATATCTAAGCTTTTTTCCCTGCTATGATTCAGTTGTATAAAACTGTATAGAAAAATGAGCATTATGTTCAGATGTAATGAAAAGCTGTAAGCTTTATAAAAAACATTCTTAGAAATGTACCAAGCATAAACAAAAGATGATTTATTTAGCTGCTGTTCTAGTCATCATCAGAATCTGAATCATATTTCTTTCCTCTGATAGTCTTCTTATCCAACTTAGTAAAGCTTGTTCCAAATTTCTTTTGACTTTGAAAAGGTGGGTCCATCAAATTTCCACTAGGAAAAAAAAAAGTACAATATGTTGATTAAAGCCATATTCATGCAGACAGTAAACAGCATCTCTAATTACTTGTCTTATGTTGTTTCTCTGGAGAAACAACATAACCCTTACCCCCTAAAGCCACTCTTACGCGCATTTGGATATTGCTAACATAGCACACTGTGGGCAAAAAGGAGAAGTGTAGTTAAGACAGGAGGATCAGTGTAAACAGCACCTGTGAAAGGAGCTCTAGAGAAAAAAAAAGTCTGAAAGTTTTATGCTGTCGGATCAAACAGTAACCAGGGAATTACCGACAATTTTCAAAACAAAGCAGCACCCAGAGCCTTCCAAAAGAAGCTAAAGTTTTGAAAAAGGGATTTCAGAGTACATATAGTTGAGTGGAAACAGTTTCATGCTGACAGAAATCACTTTATACTCTGTCTAGGACAGACAGAGCAGCTTCTCCATCGGACACTGCACTCCAGCTAGTGGATTCACACCTCAGGGTGCACTGATGAGCCTGTAGGGCCTTTCTCATTAGCGTGTGGCTCCGTAAGTTGCTGGGAACGGCAGGCATTCACAAAAAGCTGGAGTATCACATCTTCTACAGCAGGAGGGTGTAAAGAGAATCCCCATCCCTTACCTAGGAAAGGGTGTGTGCATACTTTCACTCACATCACCTGTGAGGTGTTTACATTTAAGTGTCGGTGAGTGAGTAAGTAAGTAAGTAATTAGAACCTTCTGGAATTAGCTATAGAAAGGTATTCAGAATGTACACTTATTAAGATTTTGCAAATAACATATTGCTGATTTTGATCTTAATTGTACAGTTTACCAATTTCATGTTGGTAATTAAGTCAAGTGAATCCTGACTTTCATCAAACAACACAACCTGGAGGGTTCTTCCTGTAAATACAGTGTATCTTTTCACCATCTGCTATCCTACAGGCTGAAGGAAAAGAACTGTTTTTAAAGGTCTGAGGAGGACCACCTCCTTTTCAAAAACTCCAGAAAGTGAGATATTACATTCAGAGCAGTATAGAAATGCAACACTTGTACACAGAATAGAATCACAAAATCCTGGGATGGATCTCCTGGGCTGTGGAGATACTGCAGCTTGCTTTGCAAGGCCAGGTTATCAAACTTAGGGTATGGCAAAATGAACAAAGAACAAAACAATTCCCCCATTCCAGAAGGCGCTAAGAAAATGTATGGGGTACTGAAGTCAGACAAGATGTAAAATTTTGCTGTAAGCAAATGTACTAACATTCAGAAAATTCAATGCAGCCTGGTACAGATCTACTGATATATTTCTCCCATAAAATAGTGCAGCCGTCTAGAATATATATCCAAGTTGTCTATGACTCCTCTGCATATTTGCTTGTTACAAGTGGCAATAACCACTTCCCGATTCAGTAATTTCATCCATTGCTAAGCTAGCCTGAAGGGTAATTCTTGCCCTATAGATACAACACTTGTTTCCAGAATTTGGAAATTAGGCATTGAAATAAATTCAGATAATGAATTTTAAAATAATAATTAAAACTGTAAGACATTCAAAACAAGAGAGCAAAATTAACCTAACAAGATAAAGATAATGTTTTCACCACAATGGAAAGCAAATAAAAAAGCTTTTGGTAAATTATTCTTCTGTAAAGTTAGTTTATTATGGCGATAGAAAGCAGATAACTTTCTTGTAGTCTTGAATACAAGAATTATGATCACTACACTGTACCACTACACGAATAATTTCTTCGTACTTCTGCAACTTAGTTGCACTTTCTGTACTGCTCATACATACTTATTGCAACTCTGAAATTTAAGCATTTGTATCTGATTTAGAAAGGATTACATCAAGTGTATGGCTCTGAGAGGCCATATCGAAGCAGCATAGCTACTTTCTACATGCCACAGCAAGAACTCAATTTTTATTGCTTTACAAAAAGTGACAGTGCAATTATAATGTTTCAATACCTTGCCAAAGAGATACTCTCTTCTCTCCCTTGCCAAACTACACGGATTATGTAACTGGATTAAACTCCTGTGTCTTAAGCATAACAACACATCAAAGTTAAAAATTGTGCAGATTTTCCTGCCTGCAAGCATGTTCTCCTTGCACCCTATGTGAAAATAAAACAATCACAAAACAATTAATTACCTGTAATTAATTATGTCTGCACAGCCTAATCTCCATTCTAAGGTTTCTGTAGTGAAGTCGTCAGTGTTGCCAAGATCAGTAAAACCCACAACATAGTCTTGTGTTTTTCCATCTTTTACTAATGCTAGAGTAGGTATTATTTTGATGCGCAGTCTCTCACACAAGAAAGGAGATTTTTCAGCATTTAATTTCAAAAATTTTGTCTCGACATGCTTTTTTGCCAATACAGTCAAATGTTTGTCCATTATTTGGCACCTGTGAAGAAAACCCACAAAGTACATGAAGCGTTAAGAATCCGAAAGTTGAACAATATGCATTTCAGAGAAAGCTTAACAGAACAGTAAAGAATTAGTTGTATTATCTTAATTCCTCAGATATGACCTCTTTAATTAAGCATTTGTTTTCAACAGAAACCGTTTCAAAGATATACAGACTAACAGAACAACAGCCTGGAGCATATTTATTGCACAACTGCACCATCCATTTCTCTGATTTCTTCCTAATTACTCACACAGAGGGGAGATGGGTTAATAGAGAGTATCAGTCAGCTGTTTAGTGGCTGTACCTAGCCCTTGACATATCTGAAAGCCTCTTCCATTTCTTGAGGCCTACATTTATTGATGAAATTTCCCTCTGACTTCTGTTCTTCCTACTCTAGCTTCACTGCCTGTCAGCTGGAAGAACATTGTCTCACAACATTACAGCATTTTGTTTTTGTTTTTTCTTTTTAGCCCCTACTTTCACAACTGAGATGCAGTAACTCACTTTATAGAAAGAAAAAAAAAGAAGTGATTTGCACAGACTGCTTCAGTAATGCTACCGGCAAAACCATTTTACTTTCTTGTTGCAACAGAATGGGAGTGAGCATAACACAATTACTGTTTCTCAGCTGAGGGGCAGTAATATAAACTGCTCAAAATACTTGTCTGATGGTAGAGATTTGCGCACTTATCAGCTGCAATCTCAACTTTCTGGATTTTCTTCAAGTAGTTTGGTTTAGTTGCGTTAGCTCTGATGTGACTGCCTTTTAAGTCAAGAGGAAAGCCAAAAAGATCAAAAAGCTGCTGCAGGCAAGGATGAAAGGAATTTGACATTGTGGTCAACCTAACACACCTTCTTCAAGCTGGTTGTCAGCACAACACATTTTACAGTGATTTTTCTCCTTTTTTCTGTTTTTATTTTCTCTCAAAGAACTTTTACAAACATTTTTCTCACAAGCCTACAGACTTTATTGGTTTGAGAAACAAGAACCAAATAACACAAACCTGTTTGAAGCTACTTTTCTTAGTTAAATGTAGGATGCAGATACCTCACTGCATAGTCTAGCTGTGATAACTTTCAATTTCTGACATTGAAGCTGTTTCAGTTTATATTCTACAAGCTGAGGAGAACATAATAGAGGTGTGAGTGTGGGTGAGTGGCCCAACCAACCACAAACGAGACAGCTGGCAACAACAGCTTCAACAAACTACTACACTTTGCAACTGCGTTTTAACAGAAGACATTGAGATAGATGCACTGAGGAACAGCCTACAACACAGAACTTTTAAAGTTTCTTTCAAGTGGGAGATCTTATAATAGGTTCCCATTCCGAGTCAGGACATCAGCTCAGCTCAAGTTCTCTCACACCCTAAAATGTGACATAATCAAAAAGATGCAGACAGAAAGGGAAAGCAATTGGTATCCACAGCCTCTCTAGAAGTAAAAGGTTAAATTCTGAGGATGTTTAGGCAAGTTTTTTGGTTTGTGTTTTTATATTCATTTGCCAGAACCATCCAAAATATCTGTCTGGAATAACCAATGTGTTGTTTTTTGAAATGCTGCTCTTGTATGGTCACTACATTTATAGACCTTGCTCCCTCAATCTAAATCAACACAGTACTCTCACATATTGTCAAATAAGTTACACTTTTATATGCTAATCAACTATGTAACACAGTACTGATTGTTGTCAAATCACGTTCATATTAGCTGGAATGAAAAAAAAAAAAAGCAAATCTCTTGAGAAGGATCCTGGATTTGGAAAATGAAGGCATGAGAATACCTCCCAAATTGACTATTTATTTGTGGAATTTGAAAGAACATGTTTGGGTTTGCAGACATATATAAAATAAAGCTTCCTTGAGCACAGCTCATTGACTATACCTGAATGTTGTATCTCTATAGAAATGGCAAACCACGTTTTTACTTTCTTTGACTTCTTGGAAAAAGTCTCTCTCACTTGGGATTTCTCTGTATTCTCCATGTCCTTTAGAAAGCCACTCCTTTTGGAACACAAATGGAAATAGTTAGTATAGATTTCATTAGTTTTGCACCTGTCTTACAAGAGCTACAGCTTTCAAGAAAATAAGAGCGGGGCTGCAGCAGAAACCCATTTCATACAGTAACAGAAGGAGAAACAAAATACTTCTGCTCTTTTGTTCTGTTTTGAAAATGTGCAAACGCCACTAGGCTAGACAATACTGCCTCTTTCAGAGAGAGAAATAGGTGGCTGAGCAGTAAGGCTACCTTAGTTATTTGGAAATACAAATCTCGTACAGAGCTGTGGAAACTTCTGCACTGCAGCCTCTCAGTAAGACTTAACACGCACAGTAACAATGGAAAGTTCTTAGAATTTGAATAATGCTAATTGACAGCTGCTGCTACTCCTAAAATATTTTTGGGTGCTCAAAAAACTCTTGTCTAAAACTGATTCACATCACTACATGTATTAAAATAATCTGTCACAATTTTTCCCCTCTCTGAAAAAATCAGGAGGAAAAAAACGCCTACTAACTCATCTGCAATGGATTATTATTTATCAAATATACACTGAAGGTATCTTAATTTGAGCCAGGCTTCCAGAAAACCATTCACAAAACACAGGCATACCATTAGTCTAAAGAAAAAGAATTTTAGAAGCTAAAAATTACAGACTAAGCACAGATTAAGCTAAATTATTAGAAGTACTGCAGTATGTCAGAACTTGACAAGAAATTAGTTTCCAGTGGAGGTGATGATTAATAATTTGTCAAATCACTGTTTTTGATCTTGCAGTTTTGTCTTTGTAGTGGGAAAAAAAACAAACCAAAACAACAAAGAGTTTTCCAGGCAAACTAAGAGTATCCTGTAAACCAAATTAGGAAAAAATAAAGACTTTCCTGAACACTGTACACGTAAAAAATGCACAGAAGCATAAGCACACAGAAGAAGTAATAATTAACTATGCTTACGTACTGATTTCCCTTTGCACAACCCTGTTCCAGAATTGTGTGGCAGCATACTCCTTTTACTCAGTAGCATCTTACTTCAAATTTGCATTTGAAAATGCATGAGGACAGTGACTTAAGATCACCTGATGCAAACAAGTTTTTGCATGAGAACCACCACATACTCATATCTGAGAACACTCAAGTGTTCTGAAAAAGAAAAACTGAACTTTTGAAGACAACTAGGGTGCCACTTTATTCACCTGCTGACACTGCCTTTCCTCTATCATCCCAACCATGCCATAATATATTACTGCATTCCTGTTTCAAAGCATGGCATTAGCTTTTAATAGCAGAGCAGCTCCTTTCAACCCAGAATGGGCTGGATGGGATTTGACTATTTCTTTCTTTCTTTGTATGGACTAAGATAAGAAACCTATGGCTTTCTTACTTAAAATTCAGGTCTCACACTACATTTTACCAAAACTTTGGTGAGAACTATGTTCAAAGAGACTTTTGGGGAGCATAAGGCCTGGATTCACATGAAGTATCAGGGACCAAAGCAGAATTTCTTTCATTCAAATGGAAAAGAGTAGTTGTACAAACACAACATTTCACTGGGTTAGGAGGAGTGGGACAAACGATCTCACCACAGAAACAAGGAAAGACCCTGTATTATTTTTCTACAAAATACCTGAAGAGCATTTACATGCTGCAAGTAACAATCTCCAGAATTCAGAAGCTTAAAGACCCTAAAGGCTTGTGGTTAGGCTGCCTACAAGGTTTATACTTCCAGATAACAACACTCACTGAGTACAAACACACTCAAGTCCTTGTAGGAGACTCATTATCCTGTCCTTATCTTAAACCATCAGAGACTATTCTCTTGTCCTGTTAGAAAACACAAAGCATGCACACACTTGTTTGTCTGAATAATTTAGAAAGAGTAAGTACAGAAAGGTGACGAAGAATAAAATAACCACCCAAAACCAAAGACCTTAGCTCACATATACAATTTCCTTAGGATTTCCACAAATCTTGTACACATCAGGAGTCTATATGACTACAGCAATTACTTGTTTCTGCTGCTGGGCCTTCTTTAGTGCCTCAAGTCTCCTTTGTTTAAGGCATTCCAATTCATCTTCATCCATTTGGTCCAGCTTCTGGATTTCTGCATCTAGATGTTCTTCCACAACCTTGGTAGTCTGAAGTATTTCATTCTCCAGAACTTTTTGAAGTATTTCAACAGAAGTATCAGCAGCCATCTTTAACTAGAAAGTGATCTCTTCAGAGCTGTGAAAATAGAAATATACGGAATTAACTTTTATACTCTTAATCAAAAGCATGACCCCTCTGACTTGTAGTCCACATTGCAAAGAAACAAAATGCTATGGGACCTGAAGATACAAGTAGGTAGTTCTTGTCTATATAATGCAACCCCCTTTGCACAATACTTTCACAAAGCACACAGGAACCCGAAATTACTTGCCAGCGTAACGACAATTCATATCAGTGGCAAAGGAATACTCATCCTGAGCCAGATCCATGTACATTTAATAAATAATCTAAGACAAGAAGATTAAAAGAGAAAGCTCCAAGCTGCCTGAAAGACATGTTAAAATGTCTCAGAATAAGTCTAAGCAATGCTCGGGACACAAGATTCTGCCAGTAGTTTAAGTGCAATTACTTTAAGTAGCTGATGAATATTAACATATTTAAATTTGAACTCACACTCAGCTGAAAACAAACAAGATAGAAGCACTTTAGGCCAATATACTGCCAATACACTGCTTCAATTAGTACAAGAAAATGATTAGAAACATCACCCTATAGCAATCAGTAATATTACTTAAAATACCCCAAATATTACTAATTGCTGTGTGAAGATTTAAAATACCCCAAATACTACTATCTAAATGCTGTGGGAAGAACCACAGCTAAAATAATTTTCCATAGAGCACTCCCCTGCACAAACACTTCAAAAGGCACAAAATACTAAGACTGGGGTGCATGAAGAGCTGACTGTATAACTTATTAGTCTTCCCTATAAACTTGCACTACAAAAACCTATTACTGTAATGCATGACAGTTTTGAAGTGGGGACAACATATAGTCACCCTATTCCAAATCTCAACCTGCAGGCCACAGATCTGATGTGCTGAATTTGGATTCCAAAGTACTCTTGGCTGTATTTCAAAAATAGCCAAACTGCCACTGTCATTAGCTCTGCAAATGCCTTGCATGGAAAGGAAAAAGGAAAAAAAAAAAAAAGTAGTAATGAGCAAAGTATCAACATCACGGCAGCATTCAAAGTGTAACGCAACGTCAGCAGCGCTAACTCTGCTGCCAATCTTCACATGTGTCACGGCCACACTTACTCTGACTCGCAGCACCTTGCCCAGGCCCTCTCCCCGAAGCTGCTAAGCTGCTAACTACAAAGTCTGTCAATTTTTTATCCCACCTCCCTGTATTTCTACAGAAAATAAGAACCTTCTTAGTGCAAGGTCAGGGACCACTAAGTCTACGGGGCAGGGAGGGAACCCTGCTCAGCTAGGGCAGACGGAGGCCTGTCTTCCGAGCCAATAGGAAGAAAAACGTAAAATCAACCCCAGCCAGTCTCCACTACAGCCTTAAGCCCCCAGAAGGCTCTCCTCTCCTCCCCAAGCCACCGAAACCTGGATGTCAACAAGCGTTTCCTACGCAGCAAGTGGCCTGAGCCCAGGGACCGCTCCCGGCAGACTTAGCACCGCTAATGGGACGGTAGTCTTGGTTGCAGTGCCGAGGAGGGGCACCGGAGGCCCAGCGGACACCGTCCGCCTGAGCCTAACCGCAGTTAGATCGAGGGACGCCGCCGGCTACGGAGCAAGGGGGGCGGGCACACAACAGGATACCGCGCAGGCGCGGCGTCTCCTCACGGTTCCGCTACAGACAGCGGCCGCCCACCCACACGCCCACCCCGTAAGGAGCTCTCCAAGGAAAGCCTCACCTTCCCGCCGCCACAGTACTGACCCGGTGCTAGCCACACACCACCACTCACTCTTTCTTCGCCGCGCCGCGCCGCGCCCCTCCCGCCGGCCGCGCCTCACCGATCTCTCGCGAGAGCCGAAGCACAGACCGGCTACAGCGTGCGTACGCAAGCAGAGCTCCGCTACGCGTTGATTGGCTGGGCAGCCGGCGCCTAGCGTGTATGCGCTGTGGTGCTAGCGGTGGTGCTAGAGGAGTGCTACCTTCGGGGAGCGGTCAGGACCCGCCTCTCTGCCCCGCGGGAGGGGCAGGGCTGATCCAGGAGCCACTCCCCCCTCCCAGATCCGCCCCTGTAGAGAGGTTTGCCCCTGCCGGGACGTCTGTTGAGGTGCCGTAGCTCTAGCGATCGCGCCTTTCCCGGTATGCGTAGCGGCGCTCCCCACCTTTTCGTTCTCTTTCCGCCCAATGGGCGCGTCCAGGGTGCAGAACGGCTCCTCCGGCCCGTGCAAACGGGGACGCTTTCGGCAGCTGGCTTCGCGGCGCTTCGCTGCGCTGGGCGGGGTTTGGCCGCCCCGGGGCGCGTCCTGCCCCACCCCTTCCCTCTCCTTAACATAAGGTTGCTCCGGGATGGGTGCTTGGTGGCAGTGAGCGGTTGTAACGGCTATCGGTGGTGGGTCCACGGCTGTTGTCTTAGGAAATCCTTGGGTTGGGTGTGTGAGGCTGAGTCCGTGTAGGAAGTGGGGGCGTAACGGCTGAGAGTCACGGGGTCAGGCCCCTCGAGTGATGTTGTGAGGTAAGGGCGACCGGTGCGGCGGGAGTTGGTGGGGGCCGGGTGTCGCGTTGTGGCGGGGCT
>VWZI01000079.1:25637-128699 GCA_013396835.1 Psilopogon haemacephalus
CGGGGCTTGGCCGGACTACCCCGCCAGTCTTGTGGAGAAGACGGCTGTTTTGCAGTACCTGGGACTTGTTATTTCTACTCTTCTTGCAAGTGCTCTTGAAGTTTATATAATATGATATTAAAATGTGTTTTTTAACAAAGCCAAGTGTTCTGTTTTCTTATTTCTTGGAAATCTGACTTCCCGGTACTGAAGTATGCTGATGAGTTAGGCGAGGAGGGAAAATAATCTGGCCTTATCTGCAAGGCACTGGGAGACTGAGTGGGAGAGACTGATAAGGAGTTGTAGCTGTACCAAGGCTAAGAGAGGTAGGAATAAAGGGTTTTAGCGAGGGAAGCAAGATGGAGGTGGTGACCCTGAGGCAGAAAGATGAAAAGTGTCAGGCTTGTTCCATCTGCAACAGAAATTGCTGTGTCTGGGTGATGACAACAGCAGAAAACATGTAGCCAAAGCATAGTAAATAGCGTGATGTCTGTAAGCTGCGTTTTTCTTCTTGTTTTGCTCTTGAGAAGGGTGGCCAGTGGGAGATGGGGTAGAACCTGAGAGCCCCTCTGCCACGATATGCAGTTCTATGCCATATTTCTGTGAACTTGGGCCATAGTCTGCCCAACAACAGCAGTGTCCAACTGCACTGTTTCAACTCCTATGCTGCAAGGCTGCTTGGAGGGCAGAGGAAGGAAATGCTTTGTGTGCTGAGAAAAATCTATTGCAGTGAGAAAGAAATACTATACTCTTAATGTTGTAGCCTGGCAACCAAATTCTATGGAGCGGCATCTACCTCTTCTGTCCCCAGAGCTGAGTTTTATCTTTCCTTCTGCACGGAGCTTGTAAACCCAACCCTGCTGCCTTTGACTTCTCTTGTTTTGGGAGGGAGCCAGTCACCACAAAGTCAGAGGGTGGATTTCACCTCCTGTGTGAGCAGTGCCTTGGGATAAAGGATTAGCACAGCCTCACCAAGGGCTATTAGAGTACGGCTTGCTTGCATGCAGAAGAGGCATCCAGGCGTGCAGATATGCCTCACACCTGATCTCCCACCTGGTCATAGTGCTCCTATGATGCATCCTAAAAGCTTCCTGCTTCTTCATTCCCCTGCTTTCACCTAGATGTCCCATTTGCCTTCAGAGAAAAGCTTCCCAAACGTGTTTCCTTTATTTTGGCTATCCGGATGTTTTTTGTGGCCTCATGGGCTGTGCCCCTGGCAGGATTTCTGGGCCTCTGTGCAGTCCTCTGGGGAGGCAGGAGGACTGGAGTGAAACGTAAACGTTTTACTGGCCTGTTGGAGGACCGAACTGATGGAAACGAAGTTGATTCACGAAGTGGATCGCTCCACCCCGCAACAGCAGTCGTGACCCCGGCGGCGCTGACCTGCCTCGGCCCGGGACTGGGCCTCGCAGCGCCGCCTGCTCCCCCCTCCTCCAGCCGGAAGGGGGCGCTACCGCGAGGACCGCTGCCTGGTCGGGCTGCGCAGCCGTTGCTCGTCACGTGCCGGCGCGGGGCAGGCCGGGCAGCGCTGAGGTGTGGGGCGAGCGCCGGGGCCGGCAGTATGGGCAAGAAGCAGAAGAACAAGAGCGAAGACAGGTAGGGCCTCAGCTCGCTCTCTCTCCGCGCCATCCTCCTTGGGCCGCTGTCACAGGAGCAGCGTCGGCGGCGAGCGCCGGTGCCGCGGCGCTGAGTCAGGCCTTGCCGGGGCTCGCGGCCTCGTCGGAGGTGGCGGGCAGGCGGGGCACGCCAGGTCCGGCACGGCGGCCGTTGGCCGGGCGGCGTCAACGCGGAAGGCCCGCTCGTCCCACTCGTTTAGGGGAGCGGCACCGGTTGTGTGTGCGGGCCCACCTGGCCTGAGCAGACGGCGATTACAGGGGACGGCTGGGTGTCCCAGGGGCGGCAGTGTGGAGTGGGTGGCCGGTCACCACTGAGGCTCGCGTCCGCCGGAGAAACCTGGCTGTTGGTGCTGAAGCGGCTGCGTTATTGTCGCCGTCTTTGCGCTCCCTCCGAGCCTCCCCAGGTTCTAACAGCGTTCGTACGGGAGCAGGCAGCATCGGACGCCCGATGAGCGCAGATCTGGATTGTCAGCTAAAAGTCGCTGCGTGGTTTATTTGCAGTGCCCGTAGTGATTCTTGGTTTATTTGTTGGGTTTCTTTTGGTTTTGGTTTGTTGTATCTTTTTTAATGGGAGACAATGATCATGTTATAACTTAGTAATTTGTGCAGGTTTAATAAATACAGATGTGATGTATTTTAGTAATTGGAGGCTAAGAGGATCACTCCCTGCAACTACGTGCATATCATCTTGATACTGCCCTATCTGTGTGTGTTAGAGAGTTTTATAACGGCAACTATATTAACCATATGGAACACCGAATAACATAGTGTGTATAAGTATGCCAGCAGGGGAATATATATATATATATGCTAACAGGAGAGTATGTATTTTTACTTGTCACTATAAAATAATAAATAGAAGATTCAATCAATTTGGAGAGTAGTTTTAGGTCTTCAAACTGACAAGGAGTTAAATGAAAAAATGAAGAGTGATGTCCTGGCGTATATATCAACTGGAAACTACAACTTTCTTTCCTTATCTAGTTTGCTCGTTTTGTATATCCTCCTTGAGTCATTGTTTCTCTTATAGTGCTAGTTATGACAGTTATTTCACAAAACATTATTTCCTCTCTAAGCATATTTTACTACCTAGATGAGTACTGCATTAAGATGTTGATGTTAATGACTTCAAGTTGTTACCCTTCACTAGATTAAGCCATAAACTTAGTTTATCTGGTCCTGTCTGGGAGGTATCTGACTCTGCTAGTGAGGTGTCTTTCTCATTTGATTGTTTTTCTTTACACCTTTTACCATACTTTTTGATGTGTTTGTTGCTACTAGCTTGTTTCACGGGCTGTATTTTACAGGTATATCTTTGGAGCAGCTCTGGTGAGGAGATAAGTGTGATTTGAGAAAGAAGAGGGAAGAATTGGATCTTTGTGCTTTAAAGGAAAGAAGGCCTAGTGCTCTTCTTTGTATCTGGTGTGGTAGGTGCTAGGATCATGCATAAACCTTCAGATACTGAAGGTCTGCTGCTTCAGGCCCTTCCAGTGACAGTAGCTGGTATGCAGAAGTTGCTTTGAGAATCACCTGCTGAATACCTGGTTCTATTTGTATCTCTGTGTATTTCTGCATATCTGTAAATCACTGAGCGTGGGCCTCTCTTGGGTGCTATGCACAAAACCTTATTTGTATAAAAATGGTAAGCATACTTTAAAAGAAAACCCACAAATTTATTGTTAGAGTAATTGAAATCTTGAGCGACTAACAATTATTAATTCAGATTGACTTGTTACAAAAAAGGAAAGAACAGTTATGCGGTTGAAGTAGTTATGCTTGCTGGCTGGCTGTCTGCTGTTCAGAGTTCTAAGGTCAGTGGCTTCATCCTGGTGCTGGTGAGATGTTACAGCAAGTTGTCATCATCAAGTGTCCTTCACAAGGAGTAGTATGATTGTTTGAGCTGATGGATTCATCTTTCTCATCCTGGGATCCACTCAAGATCATTTTTATGTGTTTGCAAATATGCTTATATGCCTTTGTTCTTCATTGATTTGCAGCTCTGCACTGCATCCAGATATGTAAAAGGCACTATATAGTGTCAGTCCTAAACTCAGTTTTGTTCAAATTTGCATTTGTCTTAGCCAGCAGTTGCTGGCCTTTGGGGCATCCAGTGCCAAGTTTTGTGCAAGCCATCTCTGTTTATCCTATGCCTGTAATTACCCTCTGCTGCATGCTCCACTTCTCAAGGTCTCTGTTACTGTAGCAGTCCTGTGTTTCTCTGCAACTACATCATTGTTGTGGAATTGTGACTATCTCGTTCTACACAGACTAACTGCTTGTTACTGCTGTCTGTGTGAAACTATGGTTGCAGGGTGCCTGGATAAACAGAAGGCATAGGCACCTGGTCAGTTAGAGAAATTGCTGTCGCAGTTAAATCAAGTGACAGTTTCAGGCAGGTCAAGGAAAGTTCAGCCAAAGTAACCCTGACAGGCTTTAGTCCTAAGGCTTTGCAAATGCAGTACTGAGCTTCTAGCAGTGGCAATGTCATGTTATGGGACTATGTAGGTGTATGGTAATGGAAGGAATGATGAGGAAGAAGTGTGCAAACAGTATCTGTTTGAGAAGAATGACAGAATTGTTAGACTGGGTGTATTCTTTAGCAGGGATTTTGAGGGGATGGACCTGGAAGGCCAGTGATGTTTTGGGATAGGCTCTGTTTGCAGCGGTACCCTCATCATCTGATGATGTTGGTTCTAGCTGACAGCCCTTTGAATGTCAGGGTCCCTTGAGAGAATCAATTATTTACACGTGCACGTGAATTTGGACTTCAACATCCGCCCTCATTTTCTCTTCCATTCCAATAGAGTAAGAGAAGAATGACACTGTGAAATCAAAGGCTTCCAGTTGGTTTTGACTCCTGCATCTTCAGTTCTATTCTTGTTGTTTGTAACTCTTCCCTTTCCTCTTTCCTTCCTCAACAGCTGTGTTAAAGTTGCTGTCCCTTACATTGCTTTTTGCTGCAACTCCCAAAGCATGGGGCAGCTCACAGGCATAACTTGCAGTGCAGAAGAAGCACGTGGAAAGATGCGGGTGGTATGTCTGTGTTGTGGATATTAGTTTAAGAATTTATGTGACAAGAAGGAGATTTTCTGCTTGTCTTCTGAAGTATTGAGACAAGTTATGGAAGGTAGACATCAGCTTTACTATGCTTTTCTCTCCTCACCTCCATTGCTTTGACTTCTGTTGTGTAGTTTCCTTCTCCCTTGTTTCTGCTGACTACAGTAGAGGTAATTTAACCCTAGTGAGCAACTAAGCACCAGGCAGCTACTCTCTCGCTCCTCCTTGATCCTAGTGGGATGGGGAGGAGAATTGAGGGAAAAAAACTAAAACTTGTGAGCTGAAGTAAGAAGACTTCAACAATTAAAACATAGTAATTGTAATGAAAAGGTATGTAACAGCAAGAGGGAGAAATAAAACTCCAGAAAGTACAAGTGATGCACAGTACAGTTACTCACCTCCTGCTGATTGATACTTGAGCAGTGACCCATGCCTCTTGGCCAACTCCCACCAGTTTATATACTGAGCATGACATACTGTGGCACAGTATATTCTTTTGGCTAGTTTGGATGAACTGCCCTGGCCATGCTCCCTGACAGCTTCTTGTGCACTCCCTTACTAGCCAAGCATGGGAGACTGAAAAAAATTTGTTTACTGGGGATAAGTGCTACTTAGTAGCAACTAAAACATCAATGTATTATTAACCTTACCTTCACACTAAATCTAAAACATAGCACTGCACCCACTACTAGGAAGAAAATTAACTCTATCCCAACCAAAACCCAGGCAAGATCATGTTGATAGATATTGATGTATGCCCAGGAAGCATGCTGGTGAATGAGAGTGAGAGTTTGTCATGGGAACAGGATGCAAATACGTAGGGGCAAGATCCTGAGCGAGATGATTACTGTGGTGAACAGAGAAAGAATAGAAATGCAGGGCTGTTTCCTGTTAGAAATACAAATCGATATCTAAACAGTGAGGTGGATTGAGAAGAGACTGAGTGAAAAGACTACAGAGGGTTGTGATCAGTGGTGCCTGTAGGTAGTGGTGCTCCCCCGGAGTCAGTAGTTGGTCCAGCCTTGCACAGTACCTTCAGTGACCTGGATGAAAAGATGTAATGTGCCCTCAGCAAGTTTGCTGATGATACAAAACTGGGAGCAGTGGCTGACACAGAAGTCTGTGCTGCCTTTAAGGATGAGCTGAACAGACTGTAGAGTAGGACAAAGGAATCTCATGAAGTTCAACAAAGGCAAGCTTAGAATCCTGCTCCTTTTCTGGAGACTTTCAAAACCTGCTTGGACACATTCCTGCATAGCCTGTTCTAGGTGTACCTGTGTTAGCAGGGGAATTGGACTAGAACATCTCCAGAAGTCGCTTCCAACCCCTACTCTTGTGTGATTTTGTGACTAATATACCTACAAATCTATTCCTACCACACTGGCACCTCTGTTACACTGACCCCTACCACTTCATCACTGCGCATCTGTTAGTGAAGGACATGTTTCTTTAGAATGGTCACTGGAGCAAAAACACAGTGGGGTGTTAGAGTTGCTTTTTAAAGGTGGAGAGTGCTTAGGGTCACACATAGCTCCTAAGCCATATAAAATTGCTTCAGTTGTTTCCTCTTTGGAATTTTTCATGTTGTGTGGATCACTCATGTTCAGATGAAACTACATGGCAGATATTTCCATAAAACTATGAGGTATCTGAATTTTCAGGCTTCCCTAATGGAAGTGTAGGTGTTTTCATGTGTAGTCTAGTTCCTCCTGGGATTGATTTGTATTGGATGGAGCTGTAATGGTAGAAGGTATGTCAAGGTTCTAGCCTCTTGTCCTTGTGAATTTATGATATTATTTACTTTCAAATGTGTGGGATTCAAGCCTCAAACTGCTGCTATAGATGTCCAAATAAGTGTGCCGTACAC
Organism: Psilopogon haemacephalus; assembly: GCA_013396835.1. Lineage (NCBI taxonomy): Eukaryota > Metazoa > Chordata > Aves > Piciformes > Megalaimidae > Psilopogon > Psilopogon haemacephalus. The sequence continues at coordinate 32,157 of VWZI01000079.1, forward strand.
TATATATTACAAATTATTTCCTACCTGGAATATGGATGTTTTTTTCTCTTGATGGTCTGTGCTCTTTGCACATTTTTCCTCTTTTCCCAGCTTTAAGTCATCTTTTTCTTTTATTGATAGTTTTCCTTAGCTTCCACTAGGTTGTCTTTAGGTGTGTTATGCTCTTTAATTTAGGCATACCACTTTGATCATTCATGCATATTGCTTTAGAAATTACTGGTGCCAGCTGTGATTCTGCAGCCAAGAGTAGACACTGCTGCTAAAATAAGACTTTAGAGTGCTGTTGCTGATACTATATATTGCTTTCTCTTCTGCAAATTAAATTGCATGAATGCTGACTAGTGGTTCTATTTGGCTGTTTTATTTATTAGCATGTTAAGGAAAAACATTATTGTGTAGGAAAGTTCTCTGTGAAGGCTAGACAGCCTACAGACACCCATAGTTCAGAAATATTCTGTACACCAGAGAACTTGACTGTGTACATCTGTTTTTGAAGCACTTCCACCACAAAGCTTTATGCATCTACATCAAGGAGAACAACTGATAAACTCTGGAAATCCTTATTTTGCAAATTGTCTGGAAGATCACAGAATTTTGCACTGCAGAATGGAGTAAAATAATGCCAGATAATGTCTCCATTGCAGAAATTTATTAGACTGTTCTATGTAAGTGTGTAATTCTGTTCCCCCTCAAAATATATTTTTTAATGCATTTTTTAAGCAAAGTGTCTTTGCAAAAGATCAGAGATCTTCAGATATTTGTGATAATGGCAACATAAGAAAGCGCTGCAGTACCTTCATGACACATGAAGGTAATTTTTATAATCTTTGCACTTTTTATAAACAAAACCCAAAAGAACTAGTTCAGGAAAGATAAAATACTGATCCTTTATTAAAGAATCAGTAATGACTAAAAGCATATTCCATGCTTTTAGTCATCCTCTTCTCTTGGGTTGTCCTTCCTCTTGGGAAGGAGTAGCCACATGCACTGCTACAGGTTAGGGGTTGACCTGCTGGAAAACAGGTCCATGGAGAAGGACCTAGGAGTGCTGGTGAACAAGTATACCATGAGCTGGCAACGTGACCTCATGGCTAAGGTCAACAGTATTCTGGGGTGCAGTAAGAAAGATGTGGCCAGTAGGTTGAAGGAAGTTCTGTTCCTCTTCTGCTTTGCTCTGGTGAGGACACATCAGAAATACTGTGTCCAGTTCTGGGCTTCCCAGCTCAAGAGAGAAAGGAAACTACTGGAGAGAGTCCAGTGGAGGGCTGCAGAGATCATTAAGGGACTGGAACATCTCTTATGAAGAGAGGCTGAGACACCAGGGCCTGTTCAGCCTTGAGAAAAGACAACTGAGAAGGGATCTTGTAGGTGCATATAAATATCTAGAAGGTGGAGTTCACAGAGTGGTATGGGTTGGAAGTGACCTCTGCTAGAGCAGAGTCACATGAGCTGGAACACATAGGAACACATCCAGGGGCTGGGCTCTTTTCAGTGGTGGCCAGTGACAGGACAGGGGCAATGGGTACAAACTAGAATTCAGGAGGTTTCACTTGAGCTTGAGGAGAAACTTCTTTACTTTGAGGGTGACAGAGCATTAGACCAGGCTGCCCAGAGGTTGTGGAGTCGTCTTCTCTGGAGACTTCCAAAACCTGCTTTGATGTGTTTCTGTGAAATCTGATCTGGGCGTACCTGCATTAGGAGGGGACTTGGATTAGAAGATCTCCAGAGGTCTCTTCCAGCTCCTACAATTCTGTGATTCTGTGACATAAGCACTTAAACTGAACCTCGAAGAACTGTTTTCTTCCAGAGTTGTGTTGCCAGCTGCTAGCCACAGCAGAAACTTTATGGAAATTCTAGGTTGTGATGAGCTTTCTTCTTTTTTTTTTTTTTTNTTTTTTTTTTTTTTTTTAATCTGGTTTCTATTTTTCTGTCATCTATTGGGTTAAAAGATGTATTTTCGATGTCTTTTTCAGAAGGTTTTGCTTAGGTGATAGTTATTCCACTCCTTTTTCCCCCAACCCTACTTTAAAGAGAAGGCCTGAGTATTTAATGTTAAGAATGGAATCACTGTCTTGGGAGCCTGAATGAAAAGCAATTACCCTTTTAGTCAAATTTTACTTCTTTGCTGTCTTATGTAATTGGGTAGCTTCACCAGCTTCCTTCATCTTACTAGGCAAAAACAGCTAAGGTGTAGTTATACATCACAATTTTTTTGAGCTGTCAGATGTTTCATACCTTGTGATCTTACTCTTGCTGTTCCCAGCTGGATGCTGTAATTGATTCTATTGCATTGGATTCAGTGCTTACATGTCCATAGTACGACTGAGGTGTGTGGTTTAATCTGGTACCAGAAAATTGTTTTCTTCAAGGACATGTGTCTGCAGTATTGCCTGAGCAGCTGAGAGGGAAATGTGGAAGGAAGTTCCTTCTGCCTTCCTCTGCCTCAGAGTTTGAGGAAAAAGCAAGAGGAGAGTTGTTTTTTTCTGGAGCTGTGATATATGTTTTTAATTATTTTTTTTTTTTGAAGCGCTGTCAGCTACAGTGAGGGGTTGCATAGCTGGTACTCATATGAACACTCCTTGGGCTGAGCAAGGAGTGAAATCTTTCCTGAATTTCAAAACTGTTAGGCATATATAATTTAAATGTTTTCAGCAGGAAAAAGCAAGGTGGCTGCTCCTACTCTGAAAACAGAAGTTTGTGATGCTCATATTCTTAGGTAGATAAGACAGAAAATTGCTGTAGTGCCCTAGGGAAGTAATTGTAAAGACCTGTCTCAAAGTATTAGTTTTAGTTGGTCTAGAACTGTTGCAAAGTCAGACCCATGGAAACAGGTGGCTTTTCTTCTTCTCAGTCCTCTTGAAGTTCAAGAGCTTTTTTTTTTTTTTTAATGACAACAATGTTCCTTTGAAGGTATTTATAAGAGCTGGTGGTGTCTAAATGATGGAATAGCTCCGAAACTGACTCAGCAAAAAATGAGTTTTCCAGTTATGCAGGAATGTGGGCAGTGAGTTCACAGTAATGATGCAACTTTCTTGCTGTGTTGACTTACTTACTCTTCTGCCCCATGCACATGAATGTGTGGCGTTTTTTGTTTTTTTTTTTTTAATTCAGTCTATCTTTCATTGTATGGCATTTTCAGACATTTGAACTTCAACTTTACAGGGGCAGCTTAAGACCAATCCTAACTAAAATGTTTTTAGTTTGCTACCACCTGTATGATGAAGGCAAGCTTTAGTAATCATATTTGTGCTGGTCAGTGCAGTGGATCAAAAGGTACTTGTAGTTTTTGACTCTGCCTATACCTTATAGTTTTAGTTTCAGCAGGAGAGTGTTATCTTGTTGACTTTGCAAAGGTGGATATTGGATTTATAGTTAAGTGCGTGTACTCATTTTGAGTCAAATTCTTTAATTTCCACAGTTCCATTTAACTACTTTCAGTAGAGTCAAATTGACATAAATGGGGGCAACTCAGTTCCTTCATATACTGCTAATTAATCCCATTGCTCTGTCCTTTTAGTTCATGTACAGATTAGTAGTTTCCTTTGCTCTTTCTAACTGCTGCCTAGTCAGGGTGTCATCTCTGCCACATGTAGATGGCATGAAGCCTATTTATAATGAAGTTTTGCCCTGTGTTTGGGGATGCATATGTTGTAGGTACTGTAGTAAGTGTACACAAAGTCAGAATTGTGTATGATCTTTGGAAAGAGCAGGAGGAGAACATGAATGTCTGCTGGTTGTCTTACTGATATAACATGCTTGATTTTGGAGAGTATCTCTGAAATGCAGTTGGTGTCAGCTGATTTGCTAGGAAAGTTCACTTACATGGGAGGCTGGAGGAGCTTGTTTGGCAAGGAAGGTGGGCATTTTGGCTGCAGAAGGCATTTCAGCTGCAGAAGTTCACTGACCAAAGAAAACTGCAAAAAGTCAATTGGCTCTTTTTTTGGTATCTGTAATCCTGCCTTACCTGTGCTTGTTAATTTTCCGGGACAATGCCCAGGAAGTCTTTCAAGTTTCTATGCCTAGATTTGTCTGTTACATAGATTGTGTTGTGTAATATCTGTCCTTAGTATGGAAGCTTGAGGCTGAAAATCTCTAGTAGTCAGTACATAATCTATGCCTGTGCTTGGAATCTTATGTTTGTTTGTTTGTTTTTTAACCTTCTATGGAAGAGAGAAGTGATGATAGATCGAGTGCACCATCAGCAAGTTGCAGATGACACCAAGCTGAGTGGTTCTGTTGATATGCTAGGAAGACCTGGAGAGGTGGGCCCAGGTGAACTTCATGAGGTTCAACAAGAGCAAGTTTTTCATGTGGACTTCAACAATCCACTCTATCAATACAGCCTGGAAATGAGGTGATAGAAAGCAGCCCTGTGGAAAAGGACTTGGAGGTGCTGATGGAAGAGAAGCTGGACATGAACAGACAGTGTGCGCTTGCAGCCCAAAAGGCCAGTCACATCCTGGGCTGGATCAAAAGATGCATTGCCAGTAGATCCAGAGAGGTGATTCTGTCACTTTGCTCTGGTGAGACCTCACCTGGAGTAATGGATTCAGATATGGAGCCCTCAATATAGGAAGGACATAGACCTGATGAAGCAGGTCCATAGGAGTGCCATAAAAATAATCAGAGGATTGGAGCAACTCTGCTACAATGACAGGCTGAAGGAGCTGGGGTTGTTCAGCCTGGAGGAGAGGAGGCTCCAGGGAGACCTAATAGCAGCCTTCCAGTACCTGAACAGAGCCTACAAGAAGGATGAAGAGAGACAGTTGACAAAGGCCTGTGGTCAGAGAACAAGGGGCAGTGGCTTTAAACTAAAGAAGAATAGGTTTAGACTGGATGTTAGGAACAGGTTCTTTGCTGTGAAATTGGTGGAATACTGGAACAGGTTGCCCAGGGAGATGGTTGGGGCCCCACCGCCAGAGATATTCAAGGTGAGGCTCAATGGGTCTCTGGGCAACCTGATCTAGTTGAGAATGTCCCTGTTGACTGGAGGTTGGACTAGATGACCTTTGCATGATTCTATGATTAAAATAAAAATACTTTGTTAAGAAGCTCTAATGTCTCTTATTTCAGAACTGTAAGTTTTAATTTTGATTGACAACTTCTATTCTGGTGAGATGTGCACTAATATCTCCAATATTCTAGCCTGCAAAAGAAAAGATAAAACTTCAGACTTCAAAAATACATCTCTAATTGTACACAAGTGTCAGAAACTATGAAACTTTACAGTTGGAGTATTTGTAAGCAGAACAGCAAAGCATGCCCTTAAAAGACTAAACCAGACCTTATTATGTGGAAACCAAGACTAACATTAGTATGAACATCTGTAAATCAGGGATTGTGCTAAGGTGAACTGTGGCCTTACAGTGGCTCCCACAAAGAATTCCTAGGTTTTGGTTGTTGCAGGCTATTGCATCAGAAAAATGTGCTTGGTTCTCATGTCTTAAAGAACACCACTTCCTACTCATGAAAATACCAAACACGTAAACCTCAACATTTTAAGGTATTTTTATCCAGCAGATACTGTGTAATAGCTGAGGGGTTTGGTGGTTGGTATTGTGTTTTTTTCTTTCTTTTTTTCCCCCTTGGAGTTGTTGTCTTAAGTATTGTTTCCATCCTGTCCTAGAAAGAGAAACACTATGGGTTGTTTTTGGTTTTTTTTTCATACCCTAATCAGTCATGAGGATTTTCAATTTTCTGACTCAATAGCCTGCAACTGTGTGGAATCTTATAAATAGTATCTACTGGCTATCTTTTTACATCTGACTGAGCAGTTCTTAATTTATTTTTCTAGTTCTGCTTTAATCATACTGAAAACATTTCATACCTTTTTTTTTATAAGCAGGATTTGGGACTGTAGCTTTGTCACCAGTTTCGATTGACATGTTACACAACAGCTGAGGTTGTGTTTTGGTCTGCTGCTTTGTTACTGGCCTGATCTGATGTTTTGATTGCATGACAGGTGTTGAATTTCCTTTGTTGTCATGCTTTCCTTAAATCTCCACACACTTATTTGGGATGATCTGGATATGTTTGATTGTGGTTTGGTACAGAGTGGCATGCTAGCACAGCATTTAACTAGTGACCCAGTTGAATATTGAGGAATCTGTCCATAAGTGACTTTCTCTATGTAATGGAGGTTTTTAATGTTCTATGCTAACAACTTGTAGTGGAACCCATTTGGGCAACAGATGATTTCTTAATGCCATTTTTAGATCAATAAGGTCATTATTTTTCCATATAAAATATGTGATTGTTTCTGTATGCTACTTTTAAAATGCTTTGGAATATTTTCATGTGTTATATTGCTGTAATCCTTCTTAAGTGCAAAAGACAGTGAAATTGAGTAGGAGAAATGTAGAACACCTTTTTTTCTGCCTTTTTTTAAAAAACAGTGCTATAATTTTACAGAACAAGTTTTGCTTGGTATCTGAAATGTAGTGCAGAATTTTTAATGATTACTGCTATCTTATTTAATTAGGCTGACTACTGTCCTCTTCTGCTGCATAGTTTTGCCCTGTGTTAGGCACAGACCTAACATTAGGCAACCTCCACAAAGGAATGTTGCAGCCGTTTAATGTTTTGAACATTGCTTGTTTAGATTTGAGTGAAATACATGCACCTAACTCTTGCTGTAACTTACTGCTAAAACAGTGTTTCAGTGCATTATCAGAACTCTTCAGATCTGGCAGCAAAAATATGGATTGGAATCAAAGGTATGTAAATAAGAAAAGTGCCTATGCCTTCACTTCTTGAAATGGAGACAAAAAAACCCTAATCAGGGATAAATAACCTCTTCTCAGCAGTGCAGTAATACTTTGCTTTCAGTTTGATGTTTCCCGGACCTCTTTGAGCCTCTTGTGCTGGGGAAACATGGGGCTGTCTCAGTGTGTGAACCTGATCAACAGCAAAACTCCTTTTGATCCAAACCATTATCAGCTTGAATAGTCTAATGGTGAGGCTGTGATGTCTGTCTGTGGAGTCTCCACGCTGAAGCAATTCAAGGTCAGCATTAAAAACTGTTTGAACATGCTGGTTCTTCCAGGTTCCTGTATCAGTCACTCTTAGGATTGTGGTTAGGATCCTTGTAATGGCCAGATGGAGCAGCAAGAGAGGCTGTGTGAAGACCTTGCTGGAGGACTTGGAGGAGGAGGTTCCTGTCAGAGTATTTGCGTGTCAGAAATGTGTTTAGGGACTGCTTAAAAATGCTTACAGGAAAGAGTTCCTGGGTGTATATTCCAATGCCAGTAGGAAAGAAGCTCTCCTATTATGTCTCTGAGTGCAATGGGTTCCTTATAACATAAGAATTTCCCAGAAAGAAAGGGTAGGCACTTTCTCAATCTTGTATTCAATTTTATTTTATTATGAAATCCTAAGGCAATATTACAAGCTTTAAAAGATAGGGGAAATTCAAGGTCAGTATGGAAAGAAACTCTCAGTAATGAAAACCAATATTTTAATTCCTTGGCTTTCTGATGATATTCTTACTCTGCAGTTCTTGAAGGATTATAACTGTATGTGTATCTCACACTCTTAATGTTACTGTTTACTTTATCAAGGTTCAAGTGTTTGAAGCCTACTATGTTACTTCTTAGTAAATGGAAATGTAGTGGAAAGTACAGATTTCTTAGAAACTGTTGACTATTAAGCAGCGGAAGTCAAGGTAGGAAAGACTCTTGTGCTGTGTTTATGCCACTATTGTGACAGCTGAACAGCCTTCATTATTGCTCCTGAACAGTTCTTGCTGGTGGGTGTTAAAGCTTAATGTCTCTGAATTAGTTACTTCAGTGTTTTATTTGAGAGTCTTTCTCCCCCAAAGAAGTTGGTATTTTTTCTTCAAGGTTCAGTTGAAATGAGTTGATATGAAAACAGTCCCTTCCTCTTAAAGCCTGTATCCTGGAAAACTTAAGGTACTATAAGCATCCTCCTTGCTAGTAGCGTAAGAGCTATTAGGTTTGTGGTTGAACATAACTTCCTGCAAATTACAATGTGAAAGGTCAGCGTGGAGAATATCCATGTAAAATATAAGCTGTTTCAAGGCTTGGCACTTCAGTATCTGTTTGGCCGTACAGTTAAGATTCTGTAGTAGGGGGAGCAGTACAACCATGGACAAATCCGTAGTGGAGTTTATATTGGTCTCTTCTAACTATTTCAAGCTTGGACTTGACTCAGTCTTCCTCATTAACTCCTAGATTAGAAGGAGGTAGGCAAGTACGCTTAATAAATTTGCTACATTTAATGCAAAAAGAAATGTGTGGGCCTTGCTATACTACAGTTAATCTGGTATTAGGGCTGTACCTGAGGTGTAGAGAAAATTGTTGATATTTGTATTTTGGCTTTCTATACTACCGCTGGTGCACAGTCAGTGAGACTGCTTATAAAAACAGCTCTTTAAAATTACTGCAACATTAAGTCAGCTGTTCTTATGGTGAAAATGGCCAAAAAGTTTCTTCTTTCCTCTTGGGGGACGTGAGGATTGGTTTAGAAATCTTGCATTAACTAGTTCAGAGTTACATTTCTTTGAGAAATTATCATGTCAGTGCATAAGTACTACTACCAGGTATATTCAAGGTATGTTTTTTCTTCTCTTGATTGGAAGCTTCTCTGATAATACAGATACTTGCTCAGCCAAGTGCTTCTTTATGCTGTTTTTTATTCAGTTTATTCAGTTCATATAGAAAAACAATCTTAAAAATACAAACAATCAGTTTTACCCTTTAAATAAAGGAAGTGCATTGTTGTATACTTGTGTTATTGTCACATCTAGGCAATGTTTGATGACTTGCTTATACCAAATATTTGGGGTGAAACAGGGTTGTGAATGTCAGCATTCACTTAAACTTGTAAAATTATTCTTTTGGCTCTCTCCTTTTACAAAGGGAAAGTACCTCGTAGACTTAATGAATTTCAGAATCTTTAAAGGAATAAGTGAGTAGTGGATTTTCTTCATTACCATTCAACTTCTGACTTTGTAAATTGGCAAGACTGAAGTTGTTTAGAACTGGGTGGTTTATTAGAGGTCCATAATTTGGAAGAAATTAATTTATCTTATTTTATGGATATAGGTTCAGCTTTTGTCTGGCTGATTTGTCCTAAGTGGGTAGTAGTAACTCAGAATGAGATTGTGAAATAGTTTTCTGCCCGTGTATCTAAGAGGGAGTTAGGTGAGATATAAGTAGCTTATTTACTAAATGGCTTTCAAACTGCAAGCTGTGATAAAAGTAACATCCTAATAGACTAATTTTGGTCTGAGTACTGAAGTTTAAGTGTAAAGTAGGGAATAGGTAGTACACCTTTCTTAAAGTTGCATTGTAAGTGTGATTAGATGAAAAAACCTTTCATGTTATGAGTTAATTTAAAAAAAAAAGCATCTATTGATAAAGGACAGGAAAAAAGCCTCTTCTGCTTAGTTGCAAATGAGAGGTTATTTATACCAAGAAAAGAAAGTACTTCTGAAAGAGAAAGTTTATGTAATGAAGTCTACTGAGGGAGGATGCATGATGCCTAGTGATTTTTTTTTTTTTTAATCACATATTGGAATTGACCTCCCAGGGAAATAGTTGAATCACCATCCTTAGAGGTGTTTAAAAGACAAATAAATGTAGTGCTGAGGGATATAATTTTGCACTAGACTTGGTAGAGTTAGAAAATGGTTGGACTTGATCTTCAAGGTCTTTTGCAACTAAAATGACCATATGATTCTATGATCCTTTTGGCTTTCTTTAGGCCTAGGAGAGGTATTGCTAAGGCAAATGGTGGAAATGATTGCTTGCCAACTGCATTGGTATTTTTTATGTGCTCTAGAGTCTTGGCTTACTACTGAACTGTGTTCCTCCATGTGACTTCTTTCTTGCAAGATAATGAAACTTGAAGTCTGATGGCAAAGCATTGTCAACTGTTACCATAGGTTGGAAGCTGTAAAAAAGTTCCACTTATTTGCTGAAATAAAAAACAATAACTTTTGTTTGCTGAAAGATGTTTGAAGGAGCAGGTAATTGCTTCTTAATAGAATTTCTAAAATTTCTTCTATTTGTGCTTAATTTTCACACTTTCATTTCACACTCAGTGACACCTGCTGTGAGTTGAAAGGTTAAATAATTTGTCTTTTGAGGGACCAAAGTGGAACAGTCCAGTTAGATCTTCCAGTTTTATCAGGTTTCACCTCTAAATTTTGAAGTCGTTATTGCAGGAACTGGACATGTTTTAATGTTCCACCTCTGTTCAATCAAGAAACACATATGGAAGTTTTTTCTCTTTGTCCTATTGGGTGGAATAAGGTAATAGTCTATAATAATTTATTTAATGTAGGTTTGCCACTGCGTTGCTTATGTTTTGTGATTGATTTTACATTTCGAGCCTCTTGATTTGTTTTATGCAGGTGGCTTCTACTTACATAAACTTTACATTTGAACTCTTAGTAATTCTGGTTTCCTTTTGCATTTTAGTGCGAAAGATGATATTGATATCGACGCCCTTGCTGCTGAGATAGAAGGTGCAGGTGCTGCAAAGGAGCAAGAGCCTCAGAAATCCAAAGGCAAAAAGAAAAAAGAGAAGAAGAAACAGGATTTTGAGTAAGTTAGTGTTTCCCCTCTGTCTTATTTTATTCCATTATACAAAAATTGAGTTGCTTAAGGCCACAACTTCTTTCTTATTTTAGTGAAGATGATATCCTGAAGGAGCTGGAAGAACTGTCAATAGAAGCACAAGGAGGGAAAATTGACAGGGAACCTTCTACAGGAAAGGTGACCACTGAGAGGGAGGTGGGCTGTTTAAATGGAAATAATTGAAATAAGAGATACTTGTGTTTCAGAAAGGGTCTAATGTGTAGTTGGAGATCTTACATAAAACATGCAGCTACCATATATTTTTAATTACTTTTGACCAAATTTTCATAGTAAAGTCAGCTGTGAAAGATTTTAGCAGAAGCCCCATCTTCATCCTGCTAATTATTCAAATCCAGTGAGAGTAAATTTTAATTGCGGGCTAAGGTGTAGTATGCTCAGCAGGTATAGTTACTGCTTTACAACTTTGCCTTCAGTAAGATAAGTTTTTCTCGACATTTCTTCATCCTACTACTTAGCTTACAACAAGAAGTGATTTTTTTTTGTGTCTGATTTATTGACTTGTTTAATTACCAGGTTGAAAATGACAATGAAGATAGCTTATCAAAACAAGATAAAAAAAGGAAAGGAAGGAGTAAAAAAGCGAATCTGGAAAATGACTATGACAGTGAGGAAGTGGAGGATAAAGATAAAAAAACTAAAAAATCTCAGAAAGCAAAACAAGATATGCTTTCTGGTAGTGATGATGATGATCATGAGACACAGGTTAAGAAGAACAAAGGGAAAACTCAAAAGTCAAACAAGAAGCATGATATGTCAGATGATGATGAAATTAACATTAAGAAAAGCAAAGAGCGTGCAGGGGCACTGTCTTCAGGAGAAAGTGGTGATGAATCAGATGAGGTCTCCCAAACTAGAAAAGGACAAAAGAAGAACCAAAAAGCAAAGTCCACTGCTGGTGCTGAAAGTGGGGATGATGAAGAAGAACCTTCATTCAAAGTAAAAACAGTGGCTCAGAAGAAGGCAGAAAAAAAAGAACGTGAAAGGAAAAAACGAGAGGAGGAAAAAGCAAAACTGAGGAAGCAGAAAGAGAAAGAAGAGTTAGAAGGTGGAAAAGAACCTGGAAAGCCAAAGGAAGCTCTAAAAAAAGCTGAAGAGAAGGCTTCTCAAGTCACAGCCGTCCCTGGGGAAAAGGGGGAGACTCCTGCAGGACCGGATGGTTTGTAACATGTTTTTTGAAACTGATTTAAACAGTGTAGGTTTTGGAAGAAGGGCAAAGAGTTGGCAGGTGGTGAGAATGATTTGTTACTTTATTCTGAACCAGAATGCTAGACGTTTGGTAGCCTTGTTTGCCTCTCTGTGTTGGCTCACATGTGGCTGTTTTTTCTTGGCCTGTGGTTTGTACAGGTACATGAGAAAACAGCCCAGATGGTGAATTCTCATTACGGTGTATGCTTAGAGTTCTGTACTGCAAAAAAGCTTTTTTTTTTGCTTCCCAATTATACTGTTACTTTAAGACTTCAGGCCCTAACATTGTAACTTTAGAGACAGTTTTGGGTTTTTTGTTATGAAGTGCTAATGTAGTCGCCAGTCAAAATGTTGCTCAGTTGGTGTTGCTTATCATATTTGAAATATGAATCATATTTTGAGTATCTTTAAAATTTCTAAGATCTTTGAATATGTGCCTCTTCTCTTTGTAGCTGATGACAATGAAGGGGACAAAAAGAAGAAAGACAAGAAAAAAAAGAAAGGTGAGAAAGAAGAAAAAGAGAAAGAGAAGAAAAAGGGTCCCAGTAAAGCCACGGTTAAAGCTATGCAAGAAGCCTTGGCTAAAATGAAAGAAGAGGAGGAAAGGGCAAAAAGAGAGGAGGAAGAACGTATAAGAAGACTGGAGGAACTAGAAGCAAAGCGCAAAGAGGAGGTAATGTGTGTTTTACCTTGAGGACAGAATAAGGGAGACTGTAATCTCAACAGTTATGCTTGCTGGTGCAGTTGGTGAATTAGTCCTTGATACATTTCTGATCAATAGCTATCTTTTTTGTAACAGCATTCTTTGAAGTGTCTGCATGTTCTTTAACGTTTTTCTAGGAACGATTAGAGCAAGAGAGGAAAGAAAGAAAGAAACAAAAGGAAAAGGAGAGGAAGGAGCGTTTGAAAAAGGAGGGAAAACTTCTAACGAAAGCTCAACGAGAAGCCAGAGCTAGAGCAGAGGCTACTCTTAAACTACTCCAAGCTCAGGGTAAGCTGTACAGTTTAAAATAATAATAATGTTATAATGTTTAAAAAAAAAAGAAAGTAGTATTCTTCACTGCTTAATGTTTGTTTTTTTTGTCTGGATCTATGAGGGCAAATACCGAGTAATTCCATGTAAAGCCATGTTGTCATGTGTATGTGCAACCCCTGCCTCTTTTTTTTTTTTTTTTTTTTCCTTTTTNGTGTCTCTATATTTTCATCTTCGATTCTAAATATCAAGCTTTTTTAGTACATCCCACTTGTGGTTCAAAGATGTTAGTTATGCAACTGAGGGAAAATCACTTCTTTCCATTGCATAGTCCAAACACCAGAAAAAGTAGATTGCAGTGCTGCAGCTCTCCTCAGACCAGTGGCCTGGATGCTCTTGGATTAGTTTATGTACTCACTTAGACGAATACATTGTTTCATCTCAAACTATTTAGCCCACTGGAAGGTTGTATCCATATGATTTTGTGTTTGCTTCGGGAAAAGGGTGTATAGCAGCTTTCCTGTTTTTCCATCAAATGCAATCGGTTTCCATTTCAGTAAAGTAGATGTATCCAATTCATTGTAAGCCTATATCCTAATTTGTTCCTGGTAATTTTTTTGTGGCTTCCACAGCTGGATTTTTGTCAAATGTACACTACAAATCACACAGTACCTGAATGAATTTTGAGTGTTTCAGAAGGTGCAGCTGTAGTTAGATTACTAATTTGTCTTTGCACCAAACTTCTGTTTATAATTGAATTCCTTTCAGCATGACAGTGCTGTTGTTCTGTGAGGTCTGGATTAAGCTGATGAAATTGAACCTGGCATTATTTTAATACATACAATGTCTATGCTGTTTTTAAAAAAAACCAACCAAACAGAAAACCCGCGAAACTGAAAACCAACCAACCAACAATGTGAAAACCCCAAAGAACAAAACCTGTAAATGCAAAAAAGCCCAGGCTGATAACAACAAAAAACACAACACAGAGGAAAAGGCTAAATAAAACTTACTGAAAAACTGTAAACCTTTAAGAAGATCTGTGCCTCTTAACTGTTTCAAGTGTGTCTGAAACTAGAGTGATTTGCAGCCTGGTTTTGGTGAGTTCTGGCATGGCAGATTTTAAGGTGATGTCTTTGGTAAACTTGCAATATATGTTTATGTGACATCATACATAAGTATGCAATAGCTTTGGACAAGGAGTCTTAGGATCAGATTGTTTGGATGTACGTTGTCCTCTTGGCCCTTAGTGGTACAATTTATTTTTGAGAGCATTCGGAATATCTGAAGAACTATACTTTGCTCAAGCTTTGCAGCTTTCAAAAGATAAAATATGCATTGAACCTGTGTTCCACTCTGTTCCTTCTTACATCTTGGAATTCTGGAAAACGTCTTCTTATGCTTATGCTTACTAATGAAACACCTGGATTTTCTTTCTTTTATTTTTCGCAGGTGTCGAAGTGCCATCCAAAGACTCTGTGCCAAAGAAGAGACCAATATATGAAGACAAAAAGAAAAAGAAGCAGCAGCAGCCAGAAAGCAAAGAAGGTGTAGTTGCGTATAGGGATACTTAATAGATTAGTCACATTTCCGGAAATGTTTGTGGAATAAATTAACTAATCCTAAACTAATTGTACTTCTGGGTGTCTCTGAGGTTCTTTTGACGGCCTTCCAAACACATGCAAGTGCTGATATGTTAGGATCTTACAGCTGTTTTGAAGGCTGCTCATTTTGTTTTACAATCTACTTGACTGTTATTTTTCTAACCTGGGTTATTTCTGTAGAACTTCTAAATGCTGGAGTTGTATGGAATGTAAAAGTCTGTAACAGAGATGAATTTGAATGCTTTGTGTACTTATGTAGGTTAAATACAATGTGATGTAAGTAATAATGACTCGTAATTAAACCTAAGTTAATGTTCCAGGATGAAAGAGGATTGATTTTAGTTTTAGTACTTTTAAGTTGGATACAACCTATTGTTGATTTGCTTGTGTATAAAAACAATTTTTGGTTTCCAGGGTGGGAATTGTTCAGAGAGCATGAAAATATAGAATTTATTGCACTAGTAATTAATTGAATCAGTCAGAACTTTTTACTTCTGTGCTTCATAGCTTTCCTGACACGGTATTACTGTGGCTCTTCTCAAGGCTGTTCCTCAGTTTAAAAACACTACAGACCTCCTTGCATAATTTTTTAAATTTATTATTTAGCTGACTTTTTTTTAAAAAACATTTTATGTGAGAGCTACATGACCACTTGCCACTTAAGGAGTGTGTGTCAAGAATTGAGAGCAGTGCTTATCTGAATTGTACCAGCGATTTATTTATTTATTTGCTTTCCTGTGGAATAGTAGAGTAAGAATGGGTAATACATTAGTAATATTTAATTTTCTCTTGTCAAGAGAGTGAGGCTTATTTAATGTTCAAAAGCAATGATAATTCTCTTAACCAGTAGTTGACCCATCAATCACATAAAGCTATTTAGCAGCTGAGAAAGCAAAATGCTTTTCAAATAAGCCACGTGATCTAACTTTGTTTTAGCTCAGTGGGAGTTCAGTAAATTTGGTTTTACATAAATTCAGATTTTGTTTACTTGTGGTATTTCAACTTAAAAGTAGTCCTTAAATGTGAAGCCATAATGTCTAATTTGTTTTGCACTTCAGAAGAATGAAGCCACCAATCTGCTTTCTTGCAATTTCAGAAAGCGTGGAGGTGACTTCTCCATCTGAGGATGCTGTAGAACTGGAAACACCAGTAAAAGAAGAGACTCTTCTTCCAGTAGAGCCAGGTTAGTAGTAATGCTAATGAAATTAAAACATGTAAGACTGGGTGGCAGTACTGCATGGTAGGCATCATACCTTGATGAATGGGTAATAAGTGTCTATTCTTTCTTAATGTAGTTGCAGGTTTGATTTTTTTTCTTAAGGGAGGAGCTAATGGAGTTTTATGGAATAAAAGGCATGAAGCTTCAAAATGAGAGCGTAAAGGTCCCTTATTTGGGAGGAACACGAGTGTTTATTTGGCTTAGGTAGCTATCTCAAGTAAGATCATTCAGTGCCGTATGATTAGCTTCCTCAACTTGCATTTGCTTTCTAAAAGGCTGTTTGTCAGCAGTTAGGTAGGGATAAGGAGGAAGCATACTGTTTCTCAATATTGATACTGCAAGATTCACAGTGATTGTATTCTTGATTCCAATGTTTTGCTCTCACAAGCACTGAAAGTGGTGGAAAGATGCTAGCTTGTGAAATTAAATATCAGCATAGCAAGTGAATGTTAACCTAATTTATTACTACAGACGGTACTAGTTCTGCAAAATTGTACTGTACTTGATGACTTCTCAGCAAGGAGACTTGATTTTTACCCTTATTCTTAACTTGGTCAAAAATACTGACAAATTTTCCAGATTAAAAAAAAAAAAAAAAGAGAGAGCTGAATGTGTACTTTAGAACCATAGAATGTCAGGGGCTGGAAGGGACCTTGTCTAGTCTAGCCTCCCTGTCAGAGCAGGATCACCTATACCAGATCACACAGGAATGGGCCAGATGGGTTTAGAGTATCTCCAGAGAGGGAGACTCCACAACTCCCCTAGGCAGCCTGTTCCAATGTTCTGTCACCCTCACAAAGAAAAAATTCCTCTTCATGTTTAAAGGAAACTTGCTACGCCTCAGCTTCCATCCATTGGCCCTTGTCCTGTCATCGTGCATCACTGAGAAGAGCCTGGCTCCATCTTCCTAACACTCACCCTTTACATATTTATAATTTAATTCTGACTTGACCTATCTGTGGAAGGAGGAGTTCTGTTGCTGTAAGAGAGAAGGGCTCGCTGAACGTTGGTTTCCAGTTAATGTTCTAGCAGTCTGGAACTTACTCTTCATTTCAAAGACACTCCCTGTCTGTAACATATGTATTGTTTAATGTATATTTTGGAGAGGGTTAAGAGTTTGCCTTTTTCCATTTGTTTGTTATTAAGAGCTGCAGTTTTTTTCAAACATCTGACTGAATTCCTGCTGAAATATGTATATTTAATGCTTCCAGAAGCCATGGTATAATTCTGTGACAGAACCTGCAGTTCTAAAATAGCACTTCTTTACAATTTATTTTCTGCACTAATTAAAATTAATTCTCTAATCCAACTTGTTAACTTACATCTCTGTCACTTTGTTACACATGACCAATTGATAATTGGGCAGCTCTTTTCAATGAAGTGATTGTGGTAGAGGTTTGTGTGGCGTGCATTATGCAGACACTTGTCTGATATGTAGGTAGAAAGTAGAAGAGGAGTTTGGCTCTCCTCCAAAAATATAATTTGCTATGTAAAGATTTGAATACTGATTTTTTTTTTTTTTTTTTTGAGATACCTGAACATTTTCTCTTAAGTATGCAGCATTTTCTGTTTAGGGAACATGTAGATAATTTGTAGAATTATAGTAGTAGCAAACTTGTAAATTGCAGTTGTCATTATGTCAAAGGGGCATCTAAAAACGTTGTTTGTTGCTGGGCTGTTTCTTCTTTTTTATGTTGGTTTTATTGGTTTCAGAAGAAAAGGAGGAGGAAGAAGAAACAGAAGATGGGGGTTTGGATGACTGGGAAGCTATGGTTAGTGATGAAGATGGAGAGAAAGGTGGGCATTTAAATATCAAACAAATGCTTCTTCTCATTAACAGATTTATCTGGATTGTGTTTTTTCTTTTGATGGAAAAGAATTTTGTATTTAGATTGTTCATCTGGTCCATTAGATAAATTGTGAAGCAAGCATGATAGTAAATATGGAAGATCTTTTCAAAGGCAGAATTTTCAGAAGCTGCATAAATACTGCTCAAGAAGATTGTTTGGAAGTACTCGTGTACAGTTACGACCTAAAATCAGTTGAAAATTTTTGTTCATTTTTATGGGAGTGAAAGTTCTCTCCTTTTTACATGTGCTTAAACCACACCTGGGAGTTTAGAGAAACCTTTTGCCTGGTGCTGTATTTCTCTAATAACCATTACAAAGCCACAATGGTTTTGCTTCATAAATCTGGCAACATCTAGAAGAGTGCTTTCGAGACAAGTTCTCAAAGAAGTGAGACTAATATGGTGTGAAGGTCAATATATATCCGTTATAGAAACTTACAGATACTTTCACCTGGTTTTTTTGACAGACTTATGCAGAGGAAAGGAAGGAATTGTTGGAACATTTGTATTCCTGTGTGTATATATCAAAGCCCATGTTCTGTCTGTGGCCAGAAGCGCACTGGTATTGGGGAAGTTAGAACTGCAGTAAAATGCAGGAGTAACTCCTTGGTTGTTTTCTTCCACAGGTAGAGAAAGCCCTATTGCTGTGACTCTTCCTGAGCAGAGAGTTGATTACTGGGGTGTGTGGGGTTGTTTTTTTTTTTTTTTTTTTTTTAAGTGCTTCCACAATGTGTTTTCATTGTTCCTTGAGATCAAAGACTATTGATCAAGAACTTGTACTTTCAAGTGTAACATTTTATATACATGTGATACTTTATATACACAGCAGTATGGGTTTTACTTCAACACAAGTGTGTTCCTGTGGTGTGTGACTGTTTTACTTTGAGTACTAAAACTACTGCACCTTGAAAATTATACTGTCATTATGGTCCTGGGGAGAATGTTGCATTCTACTTCTTGCTGCTTGGATTTAAAGGATCTGCTATGGGTCCAGAAAGAAGAGCCTTTCTAGGAATTAGACTGATTGAATTATTAGGCTGATGGACTTTCAGCATAACAAGTAAACAACTAATTTCTAAGAGGAGGGAGCCTCCTAGCCGCTCTGTAAGAAAGAGACTGCATGGCTCTACAGTGTTCATTAGTTTTTTCTCTTACGATTTTACAAGTATGACAAATGGGAAGTATTGAAAGAAAAAAAAGAACTATCAAAAAGTATTTTTTAAATTTGTTTACTGAAGAATTCCTCTTAAAAAAAATATTTTCTGAACAGTCTGGGAGACCCTGATGAAGAGACTTTCAAAGATGTAGAAGAGACCATTTTTCTGAGTATTTTGTCTTTCTCTTTAAAGGTGTTAGTGCAGTCATTCCTTTATATAGTGCACACAGCTTTAAAGAATGTCACATTATCTGAATATTTTCAAATGATATGAAGTGTAAGCATGCTGATGACATTCCTCCCCACATTCCAATTGCACAGGTTCTAAACAGAAGACAGCAGGTTTGGCACGAAACATGTTGTTGAAAGTTGAAAAATAATCTTGACTAGCACTTCTTCAGTGGAACCTATTCTTTCTCTGATAGTCCCCATTGTTTTTTGGTTTTTGGTTTTTTTTTGCCTTCTTCCTCACAAATGTGAATTTAATAGATATTTACTTTAGGATTTTTTTTTTTTTTTTTTTGCAGAGAGCAAACCTGTCCACATTGAAGTGAAAGAACAAAACGAAGTGGATGAGGAGGAGGAGGAGGAAGATGATGAGGAAGAAGAGGAAGAAGAGAGTGAAGAATCTGAAGATAGTGAAGGGAGTGAAGATGAAGATGAAAAGACTTCAGATGAAAGAGAGACAGACTCCCAAGCTATTGGAAAACAATCTATGGAAAAAAAAGCTAGCAAGGAAATCAGCTCTGATTCTGAGTATGACTCTGATGATGATCGCACTAAGGAAGAGCGTGCTTATGACAAAGCCAAACGGAGAATTGAGGTACGAAGATACAGCTTTATTTGAACAGCTAGAATCCTGTGTTTTATAAAGGAGTAACTTAACCTTCAGTTCATTGGCAAGTATTTTAACTGTATTTGTCAAAATTATGACTGTTTTGACTAATATTTAGGCAGAGTTAAGCATTCAAAAATGACCTATTCTTGCCTGAAGGTGAAGTATTTGATTTTTGGAGGACTTGATCACAAAGAATGTGCACCTTGATATCATTTCCCTCTGCTTCTCCCGCTCCTGGAGAAAGAGACTATTATCCTTTACAGATGGATATTTCAGAGTTCTAAAAGATGTATTTCCAAACCATTTAGAGTTTTTGTGGCTGCTACTATCCTTACTTACATTACCCAAGATGCTTCTTCAGAATGAATGATCAACAAAGCTACATGTTAGTGGATATGATAACTTAGCCTACTAGACTGTAACCAAAATGGAACAAAACCCCCTGAACTGATACACGTTTTTCATTTTTCCAAAAAGAGGGATGACAAATCTTGAGCTGTCCCACAGCTTGTTTGGTTTATACTTAGCAATTTTTATGTGTCTTTTACATAGAAGCGACGAGCTGAAAACAGCAAAAATATGAACACCGAAAAGCTCAGAGCACCAGTTATCTGTGTCCTGGGGCATGTAGACACAGGCAAGACCAAAATTTTAGATAAGGTAAGATATGGAACGTAAAGGCTTTTACTGTGCACCTTGTTTATGCATGGGGTATTTTTGCTTGGAGATAAAAAGAATTAACAAGTACTGAGAGATGACGACAGTCCCTTTAGGTGTAAATAATTCTGGTCTTTTTTGTCTTCAGCTCCGACATACTCATGTACAGGACAGTGAAGCTGGTGGTATCACTCAGCAGATTGGTGCAACTAATGTTCCACTTGAAGCTATTAATGAGCAAACTAAGATGGTGAAAAATGTAAGTTACAGCACTTCACAGGCTGATTTTTAAAAAAATGTGAAATGTAAACTAGTTAGACTGAGATTTGTGGATGTGGCCAAATGTACATTTCTCTCATTTTTAATATTGAAGTTGAAGAAAAAAAAACAACAGCTTACTCGATTCTGGATAGTACACACATGTGCCTAGACTGCTTACTTTTCAATGTTTTGATTGTGCATTGGGAATTTTGAAACTTGCCAATTATGTTTTCTGTTCAAAACATATCTTTTTACTGTGCAGACTAAAATAGGGCCAGTTCCTGGGTGATGAATTTTATTGTGTTACAGAAATAATAACTGTTCTGTATTGCTCGTTTTAGATACTGTATCCCACTTTGCTTACAGCAGTAGCTGGCTGGAAAACCTTGTCAGTGATGGCTGTTTCCAAGGTTTTGCTCAATTTATTAAAACTGTGAAGTCAGTGGAGATAGTTGAGACAAGGATCATAAGTCTCAATAGCCTGAACTATTTTTTTCCTCTGTAGTCTGCCTCTTCTTACAACATTTTATCTGAGCTTATGGCCACTTTCAGCACGTTCTTCCAGTTATTTGTTCTTAATATTAATGTTTATTTGTATTTACTTTTTAATATTTAAATGGATTTTTTTAGGGTGAAAGCTGTCAGTAATGTTGCAGGCTCTTTTTTTGTTTGGGTGTTTGTGTAATCATTGCAAGGTGGCTAATATTTTGAAATGATAGTTTGACAGAGAGAACATAAAAATTCCAGGCATGCTGATCATCGACACTCCAGGACATGAGTCTTTCAGGTAATGAATCTTTCAGGTAATGTTTTCTCATAATTTAGCACTTCCCAGAAGTGATGACTAAAGCATCTGGATATATTTTTAACAAAGTGTTACCTCTCTGCCTAATCCTCTGTGTTTCTTCTGATTAAAAAAACCCAACAAAAGCAAAACCATAAAATAACCAAACAAAACCCCCACAAAACAAAACAAAACACAGAAAAAGCTTGAATTTGAGAAATAAGTGGATTTGCTTAGTTTGCAGTTGCTTTTGTATCTGGTCAGTTGCTGGCCTTGTATATCTGATTATTTTTCCTTCCCTCTTTGTGCCAATTAAGCCATGAATGTCTGAAAAAGGCATGCAAATAACTTTTTTTCTCAGTAGTTAGTGTAAGAGGGAAGACAGAAGCAGGAAGCTAGCTGGAGAAGAAAAGGTGAGGATTTCAGGGGACCTAAGTATTCCGCTGTGAAAAACTAAAACTTCTGTTCTAGCTTCCAGTTCATAGTGTTCCAGTTAAGGTAACTAAGTTCATAAGACTGGAAGTTACCAACTGCACAGGTCAGCTGAGTCTTAGCAAAGATTATGCGCTGTGTAGAAACACCACTGGCATGCAGGCAAGGCACTAACTCAACATCGAAGTCTAAAATGTGATTTGCATAACTGTACTTACTGAGGTAGTGCTAAACAGAAGGCTTACAACTTTATTAAACAAATGTCTGCAAACATTGTAATGCCAGGTCATAGGACACATGCTAATATTCTGATGTGTTCATTGGCATTGTAGAACTTAACAGCTCATCGTGGTCTGGAGAGATTTTGTGTGACACCATAGATGTCTCCTAATCTTAGTCTTAATGTAGTATTGCATAAACTGCCTTGTTCAGATTTTACACTCCTGTATTTCACTGCAACTGTCTCAACTCTCAGAAAAAAAAATTAGAATACACCTTAACATGTAAAAGATGTGTCATAAGAGGGAAACTCTTGGAAGAATAATAGTTTCTTATTTTTGCTTATACATACTATATATTTTGTTAAGTGATATTTATACAGTGTGATCTGAATTTTGTTAATATAACTTAAGTTTTTGAGGGGAAAAATAACTGCTTGATCAGGTTTAGTTTTTTTTTCACCAGTGTAAGTTTGACATTTTTTGGGTATTTCTGTTAAAGTTCTGTTGTTACATGACTGATTTATTTATTTATATTTTTGCTCTCTGCATACCACAGCAATCTAAGAAATAGAGGAAGCTCACTTTGTGATATTGCTATACTTGTAGTTGACATCATGCATGGTTTGGAGCCACAGACAATTGAGTCAATAAATCTGTTAAAATCAAAGAAATGCCCCTTTATAGTAGCTCTCAACAAGGTAAGGTACCTTTTTACTCTGTTTTTTGTACTCTTAACAGCTGATGATTTTCTGGTTTCTGTGTTATTCCGTGAACTGGAATTGTTTTTGTTAAGTCTGAAGCAGTGGATCTTAGATCCTCTTTGTTTTGTGTTTCATGTCCATGATGCCTGAATGGCTTTGCAGGATCTTGGCAGAACAATCAATCAGTTCTGAGAGTCCATACTGATAAGTCTCTTATGTAACCTTTCATAACTTGTCTTATATGGTTTATGATTCTGGAAGCTGTACTTCAGTTGTGGTTTCTTTATTTTTTCTTGCACCTACTATATGGATTTGTGTGCATTTTCTGATAAAATTGAAGAAGCTTCATATTGAAAAGTCTTATTTGATTTCAGTTACTGATACATGTTAGTTTGACTTGAAGACAAGCAGGCTTTTTAAGCTTCTGGACCAGTAATCTTGATCACTGGTGGGAAGTATTTCAGGCCCTGCAGCATTATATGGTAAATACAGTTGTTTTCAGCCTGGTTTTCAGGAGTTCTGTATATGAGAAATTGCACTGTCTCTTTGTAACTCACGCAAGTCATCACAATAAGAATGGTGCTTGTGTCGAATGACTTTGGGTTCTATCTGACATGCTGACAGAGTACTTCCAGATGGTGTTCCTGTGCAGTGGTAAGAATTACAGTATAACTTAAAAAATGTTCTCAGCGGCAAGACTGAAGGTTGTTGGAACTGAGGTGGCATTATTGTGTTGCTGGAAACAGCTGATTTAAAAAAAAAGAAGTTGGATGAAAAATGTCAAGGCCTGTAGTGAGCCTGAGATTGAATAGCCTTAAATTCTTGGATTCCAGGTTGCAGTTCTATCAGTTGACCAGTTTATAATCCATTTTCTAAAGATGTAGTTTTGGTTCATACAGCAAATAAAAGAGTTTTTTGCACTAAGTCCGTCCTGCATTATAAGTGCACTTAAGGGAAGTATTTCTGAATGCATACATACAGTTGTGTCTTTGGAACACCCCCCCACCTCCACCATGATCCCTTCTCTCTAGCAACAACGTCCAAATTCATCAGTAAGGTGGTA
The DNA here is from genome assembly GCA_013396835.1 of Psilopogon haemacephalus. Taxonomy (NCBI): domain Eukaryota; kingdom Metazoa; phylum Chordata; class Aves; order Piciformes; family Megalaimidae; genus Psilopogon; species Psilopogon haemacephalus. Next base: position 55,725 of record VWZI01000079.1, read on the forward strand.
AGCTCCCTGTGAAAGTATTACAGTCACTTTTCAGAAGAAAACCTGAAACTTAATATTGGAGGGGTTTTGTAGATGTGAAATTATATGTGGATCTCTTTCTTCTCATTGCGTTACCTTAAACTCCATGGAATTAATGTGTATAAACTTTTGCTGTATGAACCTTTATTATTATATCTTGACTCTTTAAAACTTGATGTAGTAATGCTGTCATGCAGTACTGTTTGACGTTGGGTAAATACACGAACAAGAGAGAAATATAGCAGCTAAAGCAAATAAAGTGATAATTTGATTATTGGAGCAAATAGATGACTGACTGTGTTAGCTGGTGAAGTGTTTGTCTGAGATGACATGGCACAATCACAAAGATGTCCTTTAGTAAGCTGCGTAAGATGACCCGTTACTGTGTTTTCCAGATTGATAGGTTGTATGACTGGAAAAAAAGTCCAGATACAGATGTAGCTGTCACCTTGAAAAAACAGAAAAAGAATACAAAGGACGAATTTGAAGAGCGTGCAAAAGCTATCATAGTGGAATTTGCAAAACAGGTAGGCTGGAATATTAAAGGTTTTTGGTTCAGGGAAGTAAAGGAGGTGGCTGGGTGGTGTGGCTTGTTAGTCTGTTTTTGGTTTGGGTTTGTACTTTGATAGTTGTGATGGTTTGGGAGTTACCTGCCCCCACCACCACGTTTGAATTCACCCAGACTAGACTCCGCTGGCTGGAAGCTAAGGAATGAAGCTTTATATTTACAGCTTAGCACAATATACAAGCAGATATTTACAATATATTACATATATTTACACCTATATACGGAAATATACAAGTTAAAAGTAATCCAGAAACACAGTGCCCTTCCCAGAGATCAGAGTCCCCAGGGTGGGTTCCCAGCCACCCTTCCACCTTCCCTCTACCTCCTAATCTTATCCCAGAATCTGCCTTATGTGCCAGGAAAATCAGAGATCAGTGAGGGGGGTTAGAAGCAGAATTGATTTGCTGGGTTACACAGATCCAGCTAGAAACGAAGGAGAGAGAGAGAACAAGAGTCTTATCTATGCTTACGTCCTTGTTTTTCTATATCTCAGTAAACCTATGAGTGAAGTGGACATCGCTGTTATTTTCTTTTCATAGTCTATAATCTAATTCTTCTCATTAAAATATTCCAATTAGCCTCAAACCAGCAGAATAGTCTATTGTTCTTTTTGTTGTTTTGGGGTTTTTTTGGGAGCAGGGGTTAGGTGGTTTGTTGTTGTTTTGTGTTTTGTGAGGTTTTTGTGTGGGTGATTGGGTTTTGTTGTTGCTGCGGTTTTGGTTTTATGCTTGGTTTTTCCCTTCCACAAAGCAGCTTAGAAGAGATTTCTTAATATTTTAACACATTGTTGTTTACCTGTCATAAACTGAATTTTGTTGTTGTTAATTTTTTTTTTTTTTTGAGAAGTAGTAGTTTGGAGAAAAATAGAGCTAATTACTATGCCTGCTCAGTAGAGTTGTGAATAACAGACTAAGTTTTCTGTCCCTGTTCTTTCTTTGTTTGGGAATTGCCCAAGAGGATCCCATCTGTCTCTTTTTCCTTGGGATGCTGGCAGGGCATGAAACACATCAGTTCTGGGAACTTCTGTGGTGACATACAATCCTGCCTAGAAGCTAGATGTGGTAATTAGTTTTGTAGAACTGTCCCATACTGCTTCCAAGTGTGAGTTGAGGCTTTCATGTTCTGTAGCATGCTGTCAGTAACAATGTTTATTTTTCTTCAGCTGGGATTTAAAAAACACCATAGTAATTGACTGGAGCTGAGTGTAACTGTTAATACTGATGTGTGTGCGTGGATATATGTTTTTCCCTGTGTAACTGTTACTCCTGATTCCAGGGCTTGAACGCTGCCTTGTTTTATGAGAATAAGGATCCCCGCACTTTTGTTTCTCTTGTACCTACCTCTGCTCACACAGGGGATGGCATGGGAAGTCTAATAGCTCTTCTTGTTGAGCTAACGCAAACTATGCTGACCAAGAGGCTGGCTGAGTGTCAGGAGCTGAGGGCTCAAGTCATGGAGGTAAAGAACAGCTGCTAAATTGAAATTGATCTAGAAATGTCTCTCTTCTTTGCCCCCTTTTTTCCTGATAACAGTAGCTGCATGTGAAGTGCATAACTCAAGAGTAATGTTTTTTTTTTTTTTTCCTTTTTTGATTAGGTTAAAGCACTTCCGGGCATGGGTACTACCATAGATGTTATTTTGATTAATGGACGCTTGAAAGAAGGAGACACCATTATTGTTCCTGGGGTAGAAGGTCCTATAGTAACTCAAATTAGAGGTCTTCTGCTACCGCCTCCTATGAAGGAGCTGCGAGTTAAGGTATGGAAACTGCTTAGTGTATGAATATTTGGAGAAGGTTTTAGCACCAGGAGGGGCAAATATCTTTTATAAAGAATGAGACCATGCAATTAAATCAGCAATATTTAAGGGTGACTTAAAGGGGCACATCTAATGCTTTTGTTGGTGCACTTGTATGTACCTACTGGTTTGTGTGGTGTAGCAGTGGCAAAGAGGAGAATCAAGGAGATGTGGTGCTTTAATAATGGAATCAAGTGTGTGCCTGTATGTAGAGGGAAATACCCATCCTAAATGGACATTGGGAGTGTACTGGTACAGTGACTTATGAGTTAAGCTACATATTATTAGTAAAAGTGGAGGGTTTAATAACAAAAGTCATACAGGTTTAAGATTGGGAAAAGTGAACAAGTGAGTTTCTAGGAGTAGTTGATGAATGGCAATGACAATGCAGAATCTACAGCCTTTGGTCTGTTGAGAGTTGGAGGTTTTGTTACCCTAGTATTGACAGACTGGGGAGAGACACTGAATTTGAGTTCCTATTTGAGTTGCTTTCTATGAAAGGAGGAGGAGAGCCACAGAGATAAAAGGCTGTAAGATGGTAAGAAGAGCTGCTCTGATTTTTTTTCCTGTTTGAAAAGGAAAGAATAAGTGTCTGCACAGATTTTGCTCAAGGCAAAGAAAGCCATACTGATAACCTAGGTGTATGTAGTAGGACAGACCTTAAAGGTTTGGTTTAGAGGTGGAAAACTAGTATCAAGAGTCCCAGTCTAAGGCTGCTGTAATAATTGTGATGTATGTAATTTCATTGGAAAGCTGTCTCTCTGTAGACCACTGTAGTCCTTAGTGTTTAATATACTTCTTCCTGCAGCTTAGCTTTGCTACTTGTAAAGTAATGCTAGTAATTTTCCGGGGCCTGAGCTGACCACTGGCATTCTCTCTGCCATGGTGATTCTCTGTTGTGAGAGCGTTGTGGCCTTGGAGGTACTGAAGGATACAGTACTGATATTGAGGTGGGATCAGAGCAAGAGCTTCTTGGCCTGTTTTAAACAAGATGACAAAATCAACTCTTTCCAGTTGTGTGTATGGCAGTCTAACACGCTGTGGAGTAGGACAGTTGTCTGGAGAATACAAGTCAGACTTCCTGCTGTGGAGTGTGGCTTTAGAGTAACAACTTGAAAATGGCTTGAGTGTCAAAAGGAAACCTTAGGTTTATGCTGAGGTTTTTAGCTTTTTGTTGAATGTACTCTCGTACTGTGAGGAATGAACTGAAAGCATTTCTGTTGATTTCATTCAGTTTATTTAAAGCAGAGATATATTGGTATGTGAGATTTATGAGACTGAAGTTTGGTTTTTTTTTTGGGGGACAGAATAGCAATGTAACAAATGACAGATTCCCATCAATACCATCTTCCAATGAGTGTTTACACTTTGAAAGATGAGTATATGGTGCCAGCACTGGGCTTGGGAACCTTTAGCTGGGGAAGGGGATCTAGAGGAGCCTGTCTGTGGGAATTGTTATCCTCTAAATAAGATCTAAATGTTGGGTGGAGACTTGCAGGAACACAGTGCTTACTGAAGAAGGAAGCTGCCCTGCAATTTCAGGAAAAGAATGGGATTTTTCCCAAATGAATAACAAAACAAAACAGAAAATCCTTTTAACAATTTAAAGGTTTTCAGAAACAACTCTTCTATGATGCCTTAGAGCCATGCTTGGAGTAGGGTGAGCTTATCGAGACTCCCCTGGGTGGGGAGAAGCACCTGGGAAATCGAGTATGGAACTCTACATCAGAAGACTGGGTGGGCAGCCTCCCATGGGACAATGAGACTGCTTCCTGCATGAAGCCTCAGGCTGTGTCAGCTAAGCTTCAGTGCTTTAGCTGAGCTGTTGACATCTTACTCTTGCTTTCATAAGGGGCTGGATAGGTGGTTTGAGTTAAATTAAAAAAAAAAAATCCCCTTCCTGAGTCTGTCACTGCTTTCTCTTTTCTAGTATATATTCCTTTTTGACCTCCTCTGTTTTCAGATGTTTCTTCTGCCCTGCTCTCCTTGGCAGGAGTGGCATTTCTGAAGGGAGAGGATCATTCAAATTGAAGTGTGCAAATGCAAAGTGCATTCACTGATGAAAGATGAGAGCTGCTGGATTTCACTGTCATGCTTTCAGCTGTTCTTGCTGGTAGCAAGTTCTTAGCTGCTCAGCACTAATTTATGTTGCTGTGTAGCATCTCCATGAGCTCTGGGTTAGTGTGTCGTCTCCTTTTCAGAACCAATATGAAAAGCACAAAGAAGTCGTTGCTGCTCAAGGCGTGAAGATTCTTGGGAAAGATTTGGAAAAAACACTGGCTGGTTTGCCATTGCTTGTAGCTTACAAAGAAGATGAAGTCCCAGTCCTCAAGGTGAGATGGGTGATGTTCAATGGAACATACAAACTGAGGGTAACTGAGTTGTCTGGTGATGAAGCTCTTTCAAATGCTGCAAGCTCAGTATGTCAGTAACGTGCTTCTTTGGGTTGCGTTTTTAAAACTGTTACAATAACTTGCTGTAGCTGTGTCCATGTGAAGCATTCATGTGGTGATAGTTTTAGTATCCTGACCCTTAGCTGTTCCCTGATATTTTGCTGGAGTGTTTCTTCTGGTAGAATAAGGCTTGTAAACAAGTATCATGTTTGACAGTGTGTTAAGTTATTGATTCGGTATTGGTAGTCATTTGTGCATATATCTCTGTTAAATTACACTAGGGATATATCTGCTAGTAGAGTTCTGCAAACTATTGTAACTGCAGAGCTTATTTAAGATTTTAATAAATTTATTTTGTGATTTACACTTTAAAAATGGCAAAGAACTTAATTATCTTAAATCCAAAAGCAAGATGAAATGCTCCTGTTTTCCAAAGTCAGGAAGTTAGTTTAAAAAGGAAATGTGTGTTAATAATGTACTTTTAACCATAGTTTAACTTTAGCCTACTGCCTGCCAATCTTGGCCACTAAAGAAAGGTTAAACTTTCAGGTCCTCCATATACAGACCTTGTTTCTGGGTGCATATGGCTATGTATGTAAAGTGTACTAGTAGCAGATACATGAGGGTGTAAAATACATGCCAACACCCATTTGTCAGAGAAGGTGACTGAGTGTTTAAAGGCATGGTCTTTTTTAAAATGTGGGCTTTATCTTCTCTGAAAGCAGCAAAAAGGCCTCACTGCTCTTTCTCTTGCAATACTCCAGATGTGGACTTCCTTTGCCCTAGTGTGTCTAGTTCTAGGCCATACAGTTCAAGAGACAGAAAACTGCTAGAGAGTCTAGTAGAGGGCTGTAAAGATGAGGAGACTGGAGGGGAGCTGAGACACCTGGGGCTACTTAGCTTAGAGAAGTCTGAGAAGGAATCTTATCAACGTTTACCAATATCTAAAGGGCTGGAGTCAAGAGGATGAGGCTGGACTGTTTTCAGTGGTGATAGGGCAAGGGGCAACAGGCACAAACAGGAACATAGGAGGTTCCTTAATTTAGTGTGACAGAGCACTTGACTAGAGGCTGTCCAGAGAGGTTGTGGAGTCTCCTTGTCTGGAGATAATCAAAACACACCTGGATGCATTCTTGTGCGATCTGCCCTATGTGAACATGCTTTAGTAAGGGAATTGGACTCGATGACCCCCAGAGATCACTTCCATCCTCTGTTGTGTACTTAGGCCTAAAGAGTGCTCAGAATTCTTCCCAGCTCATGTTTTAGGAATGCCTGCTTTTATTGTTCATCCTCAGGCAACCAAAGATATTGCCACACACTGTGGGGTGTGTGTTCCCTCAGTCTTGCTTAGAAACTTTTAGAGTGCTGAGGAAAGCAGTCTAGTCTGCAGGGAAATGCAACTCCCAAGATGGGCATCTGCTTTGTGTTACATGGTCACCTTCTTGCAACATCCTGCAGTCCTAGCTCACTTCAGACTTCTAATGCCAGAAGCAAGCAGCAGTATATTGCTGAGCCATGTATGGCCTGTTCTGCAAGTGTGTAAGTTGGTACCTGTCACATGCTTTCAGCAGCTTGTGAACAGAAAAACTTTGTACTATGAGACATAAATGGCAGCAAAACTAAAACTTGTATTTTTCTCTCTCTTGTTTTTTTTCTTGCCCTCCCTTAAGGATGAACTAATACATGAACTGAAGCAGACATTGAATGCAATCAAATTAGAAGAAAAAGGTGTTTATGTCCAGGCTTCTACTTTAGGGTCTTTAGAAGCATTACTTGAATTTCTCAAAACGTCAGAAGTGCCAGTAAGTTCTTCAGTGCCATGCCTGATGTTGTTTCTGCATTTTAGTTGGTAACTGTTTCCTTTCAACTCTGAAGAATTAGTGACTTATTTATGTGGCTTTCCCTTTCAACAGTATTCAGGAATTAATATAGGTCCTGTCCATAAAAAGGATGTTATGAAGGCATCAGTTATGTTGGAGCATGACCCACAGTAAGTAACTTTGCCTTACTATGTTGATGAATGCATAGTGGTGTTTCAGGAAGGCTGCTTCTTGACTCTGGGCTGCAGTTCTATGGCCTGTCTAGTAAACTGACTCGTTTTTACTTACAGGTATGCAGTTATTCTAGCATTTGATGTGAGGATCGAGCGTGATGCACAGGAAATGGCTGATAGTTTAGGAGTTCGAATTTTTAGTGCTGAAATAATTTATCACTTATTTGATGCCTTCACAAAATATAGACAAGACTACAAAAAGCAGAAACAAGAGGAATTCAAGTAAGTAAGAGCAATTTTGTTCTCATTGCTTCCCAAATAACTGTCTCTTCAGTTGTTTTATTGTAAGTAAAACTGCACTTAACTTCCCATTTCCTTACTACTATTTAGGATGTAGTTTTGATGGGAAGAAAGGAAAAGGAGGAAGAGAATAGGATAATAACTCCACTCTAATAATTCTGGGGTTAGACTTAGTAGGGTGAGAGTTGTGAAGTGGTAACTAGGTTTAGCTAAAGCTATCATGTAATACGGAGTGTTCTTATTAACATTTGCATTGTGTACTTGGCTGCTGTTCCTAGTTTGTAACAGATGGGTTAGCCTTGCAGAGATAAGAAAACAAAACTAAAAGGATTTGGATTCTGTTGTTCCACGTTTATGCAATTCCAGTATACTGGGCTTAATTCTGAATGCAGTAATATGAATATGCAATAATTTAAGAATTTATTTGGGCCAGAAATTAATTTTGTCAACCTCATCATCAGCTGACCTTCAGTAAAGTAAGGATAGGCAAAATAAATGAAAGCGTCTTTCATATCGATCTCAGTTTGAGTGTGTGTATGTCTCAGCATTTAAACACATTTGTTCACTTTACCAGCAGTTACACTGTAAACTGCTGTTCCTTTGGTCTTGGTCTTAGTTCACTGCTCAAGCCAGTCAAAATAAATTCTGTGCCAGCCAAGCTTGATTACTGTTGTTGAAGGTCAAGTATTGACTAGAGTTAGCAAGATGAGAAGAATTTTTTCTTGCTTGATTCCCCAGGGTGATATTCCTAGAGTGAATGCCTAAGGTTTGTGAGGGAAGGCAGAACCGTTAACTGTTGTGTACACTGCTCCATACCTATTTCAACATGCCTTCTGCATCATCTTCCAGGCACATAGCAGTATTTCCTTGCAAGATGAAAATACTTCCTCAGTTCATCTTCAACTCTCGTGACCCAATAGTGATGGGTGTTGTTGTGGAGGCTGGCCAGGTGAAGCAGGGCACTCCAATGTGTGTACCTAGCAAAAACGTAAGTAAGCTACACTTCCCAGTGGATGCTCGATCTACCTGGCAGTTCCTGCGATGGTGCAAGGAACGCTTGTGTGCCTTTGCCCAGCGTGCAGAGTTTTGGCAGGAAATGAGATTCAGATTTTCAGACTTAGTCTCTTTCCTGGTCATCAGCCATATTCCTGTTCTCTGCTGGCATAGAGCTGAGTCCTGTGGCAGGCACAGCCTCCCAGCTGCCCCAGGGCCCAGCCAGGGAGCATGGCTAGAGGGTTATCTGCAGTCAACCTCCTGTCCTTTGTCCCCCTGCTGCAAGTTCTGTATTGTGATACAAAGTAACGAGCAAAATTTGTCATTCCTGGTAGCTAATAAGGAGGGGAAGTCAACTCCTGAGATTTTAAGTGGGAATTAATATCCCAAATGAACTGTGCATGGTTTGGTGTCACTGCCTTTTTCAGTACCATGTGCTTACAGTGCAGTACATTTTGATGCTGTTTCTGAGGTGGGCGATGCTCCAGTGCAGTACTTCAGATGACCAATATGCTTTTCTTGCACGTTTCAGCAGGGGCTTAGAGAAGGATGTGTGCAGAGAGGTGCTGTGAGGGATGTGTTAACAGCTTCTTCATTGTGTTGCAGTTTGTTGACATTGGAATTGTTACAAGTATTGAAATAAACCATAAGCCAGTGGAGGTGGCAAAAAAAGGCCAAGAAGTATGTGTTAAAATAGAACCTATTCCTGGTGAATCACCTAAAATGTATGGACGACATTTTGAAGCAACAGATATCCTCGTCAGTAAGGTAAATTTGGAGAGGACTTGTGACACAGTGGCAGCTTGTGTGAAGTGGAAATAGTACATGGCGCCTGATAAACCTACACAAGGAACCTTCTATCCAAGACCAGTAGGCAATTGCAGTGGTTCTTGTGCGGCATTGTTCAGCTCTGTTTCTCTATAGCCATATTTTGAGGTTTTTAGTACCATAGTCCACTTGTGAGGACTGAGTAAATGATATACTGAAGCTAAAATTACCTTGCAGCTTACTTGCAGAATCACAGAATCGTAGAATGTTAGGGGCTGGAAGGGACCTCTAAAGATCATCCAGTCCAACCCTCCCTGCCAGAGCAGTATCACCTATACCAGATCATACAGGAATGCATCCAGGCAGTTTTTTAGTATCTCCAGAGTGGGAGACTCCACAATCCCCCTAGGCAGCCTGTTCCAGTGTTCTGTCCAGTGAAAAAAATATTCTCATGTTTCCATGGAACTTCCTATCCCTCAACTTCTACCCATTACCTCTTGTTGGGCATCACTGAGAAGAGCCATTCTCTTGGCACTCGTGCTTCACATATTTATAAATGTTGATGAGCTCACTCTCCGTCTCCTCTTCTCCAGGCTGAAGAGCCCCAGCTCCCTCAGTCTCTCCTTGTAAGAGAGATGTTCCATTCCCTTGATCATCTTTGTGGCTCTGCAGTGGACTCTTTCAAGCAGTTGTCTGTGCTTCTTGAACTGAAGGGCCCAGAACTGGACACAAGATTCCAGATGCAGCCTCACCAGGGCAGGGTAGAGGGGGGAGGAGAACCACTCTCGACCTACTAACCACAGCCCTTCTAATACACACCAGAATGGCATTGGCTGTCTTGGCCACAAGAGCACATTGCTGGCTCATGGTCAACCTTTCATCCACTAGGACCCCCCAGGTCATTTTCCCCTTCACTGCTCCCCAACAGGACAGTCCCCAGTCTATACTGGTCCTTCCCAGGTGCAAGACTCTGCACTGGCCCTTGTTGAAGTTCATTAAATTTCTCTCCACTCTCCAATCTGTCCAAGTCTTGCTGCACCTCAGAGAGTAAAGCAGTAAATTATCTGTTTGCATACAATTGGGTGTAATTGGTGCTTAGAGCATCTTGCAGTCCCCTGTGGCATTGCACCATGGTTGTGTTTGCCTGGTTCTGAGATGATGCAATGAATAGCAATACTTTAATAGCTCAAATTCTGGAATGCTGGGCTTAGATGAGATGAGCCCTTGTTCAGCTTTCTGCTGTCAGAAGCAAAGCCACAGCTCTCCCTACTATTAAGTGCTGTAGTTACCACACAAGGCACTCCCTGCTACACACAGGCTGGGTGCTGGTACCCAGGTGGGCGGGGTGAGCAGCCACAGGAGCTTTTCTGATGGAGATGCAAGGTGGTAGGAGCGGGTGCAGGGGAAGCAGGAGATCCTCTCAGGTTGCACAGGTCCTTGCCTTACAACAGAAGGCATGCAAGGTGCTTGTGCTTCTGTGGTCCCTGAAGACCAGCTAAGCAGTGTGATCTGAAAATAAGGAAACTGAGTAGGATGGGTCATGAACAGTAGTAAAACCTGGATTGGAACAGATTTTCTTGCTGTACAAACTGGTGCTCTTTTTTCGTGTTTCCTAACATTATAAGTTGCCTTTGTTAATAGGTGTTTCTGATGTGCTTGTCTTGTGTGTTGCAGATCAGCCGTCAGTCCATTGATGCTCTGAAGGACTGGTTCAGGGATGAAATGCAGAAGTCTGACTGGCAGCTTATAGTAGAACTGAAGAAAGTGTTTGAAATCATCTAGATAACTTTTTACAGCAATGGGGAGGCAGGAATAAATGTACTCTTCCTGTTCTAATAGTTACCAACAAAGTCATATATTGAAGACAGTGTTGGATGTATGTTTGGGAGGAAAATATGTCGATAAAATGTTTTCCATGAGAAACCAAGAAATTTACACTGGTTTGACAGTGGTCAATTTACATGTTCCCATGGTTCCAATGTGCCTGTTCACCTCTCCTACTGCCCTTCCTAATACTGGCTGCTGTTTTAAAGTTTGCCCTTCCTTCTCTTACACCTTTCTTTCCACCCTTTCCCCCTCCCTCTCAAAAATAAAATAAAATTGAATTTTTATTACAGAACTAAAGGTCTTTCACTTTTATACTGATGAGATCAGTACTGCAGGATTTGATTAACAAAGCTTCTGCAGACTTTGTGATTCTTGGGACATTTTTGATGTAAGAAGTACTTCTTTATTTATGCATACCTCTTCCCTTGACTCTCTTTTCCAACATTCTTCTGCTTTGTGCCTATAGAAATTTTTTGAAATAGAAAATTAGGCAATTGGATATTTCTGTATTCGCTTTGTGTGAAACAATGATGTAAAGCATAGTTGGCCACCTTTTACTGCTTGTACAGTTCATGAAAATCAACCTGTAATCATTATAATGCAGAGCTGCAAATAAAGGAGATGGACATAGGAGCCCATTTGTTTTACAGTTTGTTTCAATAAACACAAATTTCACTCCATGGGCTGTGAGGGACATGGAGAGGCCTGGCAGAGGCTTGCCTGTCCCTCTGTGCGTGGCAAAATAGTGGAGGCACATTCCAGCAAAGGTGTTTCTCCCTCTGGCATCGCTTCCCCTTGTGGAACATGAGCTGCATCAGGGTGCTGTTGGTGGCTCATGTCTCACTATGTTCCTGATGCACCAGAGCTGCAGGCCACGTGTTTTGCAAGTCACAATTCCCAGAGGCGCTGCAGGAAGGTTTAGAGGTGGCATCTCTTTTCCAGCTGCTGCTGAGAGCTGTGGGAATCACCTGCAAAACAGTTGTCTACAAGTGAGCTGTGACTTTGGATGCTGCATCGAAGCTATGGAGTCATCTTGATACTTGTGGGACTGAACCAACTTGAAAGGCATTTGGTTGATGATGTTTGTGACAACCAGGACTCAGTCGGCAATCCCTTCATTTTCCTGCCTGGCCTTCCCCCATGGTTCCCTGCTTAGGATAACATCTTGATGTACTCCTCATCGAGTAGGCTCCTGGTACCGTACAGCTCATGTTGAGAGGAGCTAAAAAACACTTCTCAAAAGCACAAGCTGAAACAAAATCAATAATGACCTTTATGTAGCTGAGGATCTTAGCATTTAAAATAATGACAAGAATTTAACTTGCAATAAGCAGTTTGGTCACACTTTCTGTCCCAGATTATTAATTCTGTTGCTGAAAAAAACCCTGAATCTTATCATTGAGATGGTGCAGACTCTATTACCAAGGAATATTTTAAAACTTACCTCCTTTGGCAATGAAGTTTAACTTACTGCAAGTTGTTTTGGGGTTGCAAACCTTGCTGTTGAAAAGGACCTTTTCACTAGGGCTGGTTCATGGCACAAATCACAGGGGTGGTGTCAGTGGTTTAGAAGACAGTGATCACAGTAAGGAGGCTGCATTTAATTGTTATTTCTTTTGCAAACTATGCAATCATGAAAGCTACACTAATAAAAAATATTAACTTAACCTGGATGTTGTCAAGCATTGTGGTATTCATGCATTCTGGAATGGTTCCTCAACCGTGAAAGGGTGTTCTCCCACAGGTGAAGACCGGGAGAAGGATCAGTGCTGTTTTTTGCAGGTTGCTGTGGCACTTGGAGAACACCTTTGCGGAAAGGTTTAGAGGCAGTAAATAACTGTTCAGTATGATCTTGGAGTTCAGAAAGGGAGAAGGGAAGTTAAATTACAAATAGCTTTACTTAAGCAATGCTTCCACTGATTTTGCCTTTTGGTTTGATTTGGTTTCGTTTTGTTTTGTTTAAAAAAAAAAAAAGAGATGCTAGTTTCAGGTATGCCCTGAGCAGTGCTCACAGACCCAGAGCTCTCAACCTGAATCTTAGTTTGGTAAAACTCCTGCATTACAGCAAATCCATTCCTCTACATGAACAGTTATCACACTTCTTTTCTGAGTGGGCACCAAAGGGTAAGTCAGCTCCCAGAGCAGCAACTAAAGCAGCTTTGAAAGATCCAGACTGGAAACTAGCAAGAAGCTAGAAAGCTTGATTCATAGAAGGTCCCTCTCTGTAGTTGGGTATCTACAAATACAGGCAGTTGTATAGACACACCTCTGCCAAGCTAACCTGAGCTAGAAAAATCAGTCCTAACAACAGTTGAGGTTGGAAGGCTCCTCTTTCAGTCAGTCACCTAGTCCAAACCCCCACCAGAGTGTTTAAAGTAGGGACAGTCAGCACAGATTGTCAAGGACTGTGGCTGGCCAGGTTCTGTCCTTCTCCAGTGATCCACAGCTTCTGTATGTTTTGTACCAGTTAGCACCAGTCTTGTGCCCTTTCACAGAATCACAGAATTAAACAGTTTGGAAAAGACCTCTAGGATCGAACCTGTTACCTAACCCTTCTAATTAATTAAACTATGCCACTAAGTGCTTCATCCAGTCTTCTTTTAAGCACCTCCAGGGATGATGATGACTCCACCACCTCCTTGGGCAGCCTGTTCCAATGGCCAATCACTCTTTCTGTGTAGAACTTCTTCCTAACATCCAGCCTAAACCTGCCCTGGTGCAGTTTGAGACTCCCCTGAGCCTCCTTCTCCAGACTGAACAACCCCAGCTCCTTCAGCTGCTTCTCATAGGGCTGTGCTCCAGCTCCCTCATCATCCTTGTTGCCTTTCTCTGGACATGTTCCAGCACCTCAACATCTTTCTTAAATTGAGGGGCCCAAAACTGGACATGGTATTTAAGGTGTGGCCTGACCAGTGCTGAGTACAGGGGCAGAACGACCTCCCTGGTCTTGCTGGTCTCATGTGATAACACAAGGAAGCATCTTTCTTATTCCTGCATCAGTTGCTTATACACCTGGGTAAGATCCACCCCAACCTCCTGGCTGAGCAGGTCCAGCTCTCCTCAGCCTCTCCTTGTAGAGAAGCTCTACTCAAATAACTTCGTGGTTCTGTGCTGGAGCTGCTACGTATTGTTCATGTCCTCCTTGTACCGAAGAGCCCAGAACTGGGCCCAGCACTCCAAGTTTGTCTCACCAACCTTCTCAATTGATATGCTGGTGATGCTCTTCCTCAAGCAGCCTGGGAGGCTGTTGGATGCCTCTGTGTGAGGGAGTTGTGCCAGCTCAAGCAACCCGCAGAGCTTACCTGCAGAGCTGCTTTGCAGACAGTTGGCTCTGTGCTTGAGATGGTTCCCCTCTGGGTGCAGAACATTTCGCCGCTCCTTGCTGAACTTCATGAGGTTTCCACCACCCAGTTTCTCCAGTCTGTTGGTCTCTAGGTGCAGCACACCTCTCTACCCGATCAGTCAATCTTGTGTGAACAGCAAACTTGCTGGGGGGATGCACTCTGCCACATCATGCAGGTCACTACTGAAGATTCTAAACAGCACCACACCTGGTACTGACAATACAGATACACCACTTGGGACTGGCTTTTAAGTCACTGATGATGTTACAGGAGATACTAAAGTCAAAGGAAACAACATCTACTGCCCTCCCCCTATCTATCACCTGCTGCAGAAGGCTGTCAGGTTGGTACCTCTCCCATTGTGGGCTACAAGGGAAGCTGAAGGCACAGCCTGAAGCTACAAAATGCTGTCAACTGCTGTATCCTATGCTGCAACCAGTGAGATGATGGCAGAGCACTCCCTGCTCTAGCTGTTTCTTTAGCTGAAGCTGGTATGAGCGCAGCAGCTCCTGACCCGTGTTAGTGGAGATGCTTCCAGCTGAGTTGGTGGTGTGAATTCAGCTTCAAGGTTAGCTCCAGTTTGCATTTCAGGTTTCAGTTCTACAGTCAGGTAGGCCCATGCCCATTCAGGACTATGTGGAGTACTTGTACTGCCATCATTCCTCGCTTTGCCAGAAAATAAAAAAGGTTGTCTTATCACCCCAGTTTTCTTCACGTGCTCTTCATATATTGGGCCAAATAGGCTTCTGTGAGGCTGGCATATATCTGGAAAGAGCTTGCCCAAAACACAACCTGTAGAGATGAAAGCATTCCCCTCCCTACCACAGAGACAGGGATATTTATTTTACTGCTGCTACTCACTACACTGTTACACTGCATGAAGAAAATGCATGCCACAGGCCAGAGAGAACTGTGGTTATTTTTAAGAGCATAATGTAGCTTTATCCTGGGTAGGAGCAAAGCAGAGGACTCACACAGGCTTAAACAGTGCTCCATGTGAGCTGCTCCCTAGATCCTTTACAGTGTTTTTGGCTGACTGAAGATACCCACTTGTACTCCATGAGCACACATCTCCAGAGGTGAGTAGAGAGCACTTAGGCCTCACCTAACACTCCATGGCCATGCTGGTTTCTGTTTTTGAAGGATGAAACTGAAAATGAGCTAATTCTCTTTCCTCAGCTTAATGCCTTGAAATCAGCAGAGCGGAAACAAGAAGCAGCCAGGTGAACACACAGCAGCGTCTTGCATGCTGTGAGGCAGCATCACTGCAGAAATCTTTGTGAAATGAATCAAAGCTGCAGCTTTAAGAACAGAGGTTACCTATATTCATACTGAAGCATCACAAAATAGAATCAGTACAAAAATATACATACAGTTCTTTATTAAACAACTGTAAACACTTCACTGTAAAAATCCATAAAACTTTATAAACAAACATTTTGTAAATAGATTCTATACTACAATAAAAGAATTTTAACACAATTATTTACATGCAATACTGACAAATTTGGCACTTTCTGAAAAGAAATGTACAAAACACTTTGTTGTTTAAAAAGAAATTTGAAATTATAAAAACTCAGGGCATTACTATCATGCACTTTGCAAATACCTCACAAGCACTTATGGCACAGCTAGCAGAGAGCTCCAGGCTCTCATCAAGCTCTTTACTACAAGTTCAGATAACTTTTAGTGTGCTTCCGTACGTTTGTTGTAAAACTACCTGAACGTTGTCAAGAATGAAGTCAAATGCCATATTCCAAACTGATTCCACAGATGACTGCATTAACCTGAAGAGGAGAAGGAGGAAAAGGGAGACAATTACTACTACAGAACCAGTCATTTTTACAATAAGTTTTGGTCTTCATACTGCAAAGCCAGATAACGATGACTGTCTATGAATGGTATTAACCACAACAGGGTAGGTTTAGACTGGATATTAGGACTTTTTTTTTTTCCACAGGAAGAGTGGTCAGGCATTGGAACAGGCTGCCCAGGGAGGTGATCGAGTTACCATCTCTGGATGTGTTTAAAGGTTGTCCAGATGTGCGTGGAGATAGGTTTAGGAGTGAACTTTGTACAGTAGAATCAATGGTTTAACTTGATGATCCCAGGGGTCTTTTCCAACCTGAACAGTTTCTATGGTATTTCGATCCCAACGTCTTAAAAAACACCAGGCTTTACCTAATGCCTCAGAGGCCTATGCCATTCAGTTGTCTAACTTCTGATGGCAGCAGTGTCACATCAGTTTGCAAAAGTTGGTGTTTTGCAGTTGTTTTAAGCCTGTGATAAAAAGCGGTGACCTCCTACCGACTTCACACTGAAGAATCAGAAATGGTAAGCTTCTGCGTCCTGATACTTGGTACATTTTTTCCCAACAAATCCCAAAGAGGATCAAGAAAAGGTTGTGGGAGCACTATATTGTGTTTATCAATAAAAATGGAACCACAACATGGAGGCCCCCAAGCAGCTAGGAGCTACCTCTAATTTAGCTGCTACTGGAAGCAAAACAAAGAAATGCCCAAGAAAAACAAAAGTAGCTCTGTACTCTCCAGATCACTTTTATGGGAGAGCAGAGGGTCCCGACATTTGCAGCCTTGGATGACCTAACATCAGTATCATATGGGCAAGTGTGTATCATACAACTACAGATACCAGATTTTGCAAAGTCATGTTGCCTTTGGTGCAAATCTCACACACAGGGGGACCAGAAATAACACATGATGCCTTCTGAAGAGTTTTACAGGGAATTTAGTGTACAGCAGACAACAGAACAGTTAACTGCATTCTGCATTTTTCATTTGCTGAGGCCTAAAGACATTCCATAATACCAAAGCACAGTGAAGTTCTTTACTGAAAGAGTGGTCAGGCATTGGAATAGGCTGTTCAGGGAGGTGGTGGAGTCATTGTTCCTGAAGGTGGTGTTCAAAGAATGTGTAGACAGGGCACTTTGGGATACAGTTTAATGACCATGGCGGTGCTAGGTTGACAGCTGGACTCAATGATCTCAGGGATCTTTTCTAACCAACACAAGCTCTGATTCTGTGAATCAAAGGGAAGATCTAAGGTGCTACCAAAAACTACTGATAAAAGGATGAAGGACAATGCTGACAAAAATGATACTCTTTGTCTAGAAACAAAGGACTTTGTATCATATACTATTAAATGCTAGTCTTCCATAAACTGCCTGTTTTAACTTCTCCTCCTCAAGTTTTTGGAAATTCAAGCTTAGAATATTTACACTCATCAATGGAACATCTAATGGGCTTGTGTCCTCATACTGAAGTATCTAGTGCATAGATTTTAACAAAAAAACTCTCCAAATGTCATAAATACTAGCAATTAAGCTACCTTTTCATGTACTTAACAACCAGATCCAACTTCTCCAAATCTTTTTCTTCTATTAGATCAGTACAATACTTCACAACCTGTAGGATGTCTTCTTCCATGGGATCTGTAATAATAATTTGAAAGAGACCTTTTATCTAAATATACTGAGAATATAACCATACAATAACTGGAATACAACAGAAAAAAATTCTGCAGTGTTAGCACCTCAGGGGCTAAGCTGACAATTGCTGTATTCCCATACCACCCCCACCATGAGAAGCTGTGCACAGAAAAGGATTGCAAAGCCTTGAAATATCTGTCTTGTAGACCTATTCTTTTGTCTTCAGTAAGAGCAAATGACAGCCAACCTAGTATTAACCAGAGGGAAAGGAAAGAGAAATTTAGCACAGAACGGCTGCTTTGAGTTTCTTGGGAGAAGGGTAAGGTCCAGGGTATGAAGGATCTCAGGGGTTGGATTTGCCAATATATTAAGGCATTGCTAACTGTTTGATACAATGTGAAAAAAACAAATCACATTTTAGCAATGGTGTTGCACTTTTCCACTTTATTCTACAATTCTTTCCAGCAGTTACTCTGAAAAAAAGCCTGCATTCCTTTCCCTCTAAAGTAATCTCTTCACCAAAGAGAAATTCTCTCACTGTAGTATGTTGGACAAAAAAGGAAAACATCCCACATAAGTTAACGTAAAGGAATGAGACCAGGGCCTGACAAATGGCCTGGAGAGAGAGAGACAGCAGGCAGATTTTCATGAAGTTATGCAAGGAACAGGAACTGTCAAAAACACTGAATAGCAACTGAGAAGGAAGAATCCAGTTACTCCAAGATTGTGAAGGAGAAAGACCTCAAGATTACCGTGATAAGTAACCAGGGAAAGAAAGAGTCAAGAAAGTGCAAAAACCCTAATAAAAAGTATTTTTCCTTGTGAAGCATGCAAGACCACCATTATTGTGACATCCCCACCTGAAATAGTTGTAATCCACTCTTTCAACAATGACTTTACATCACTGAACTCAACGGCTCCAGCTAGGTTGGGTGCTTGTGGCCTATATGAACCAGGCTGTTGTTCAGTTTGCAGAGTTGATGGTCCTGAAGTTGATGGAACTGCTTCTGGCTGTTCCAAAAACAGAAGCTGACAGTTTGTCAGTCTGCCAAATGTGGTAATACTGTATATACACATAGATAGTAAGCAAAGGAAATAAGCTGGATGAAGAAACAGGCACAGCTTTACCAAAGGCTGTTAGTGTTAAAATTACCTGAGCGGCTGTTCCTTCTTGTTTCAAGAAACCATCTATTAGCTTCTGTGGGCTTCCAGATGTAGCTGGCAAGTTTTTTGCAGGGCTACCAATGAGTTTGCTTTTCAAAGGACTCTGATTCTTTTTTACAGGACTGGATGCATTTTTTTTCCTGATTTTTTTCTTATTTTTCACTGTTGTATGCTTCAGGTGTAGGAAAGGATTTTTTGACACTGTAAAAAAACACAGGAATAGTCAGCAGCTGATATATTTAAAATGTAATACTTTTCCACTCTAAGAGTGACTCTAACTTCCATGAAAATCTGTGGACCAGCTGAGAGGACACAACCTAGATAAAGTGACATTAATACCAACACACCATTCCAAACACAGGCAATGTTTTAAGTGTCTGAAAAGCACTGCTAGGCATTTAGGGTACTCAGAAAATACTCAACTATTCACAAACCTTTTTTTTGTAACAATCAGTTCAGGTCTGAACATGAGCAGCTGGTGAAATCTACAGCCTTCTGGACAAACTGCTTCACCTTATTCAGAGCTCTGCCCTACCTAGACACTGGCTAAGATGTCCCACAAGTGGTTTTCAGCAAGACCAGCAGCAAAAAAAACCAAACCCTAACAGCTTTTTTCTTAGTTTACCAAGGGAACTGCTCTCATTACATCATGCTAATATACCTGCATTGGTCCACTGACTATGAAATCAAGGTTTGATTATAATAATGTATTAGTTGTAATATATGTAATGTATTATAATGTATTGCCAGTATTTAACTGGCAATGAACTTCGTGACATTTCCAACGTATTAATGAGAATAAAGCCATCTGACTTTCAACATATGGTGAGATGTGTCGTATCTCTAGTTGCCTGAAACCCATACCATCAGTGTTATGGGTTACAAGAATCGCGAAAATGCTATCTGACACAGTTTTAACTAACTTATGTATTGAAAATTCAGTCCTTAAAATCACAAGACTTACTGAGTTTACAATCCATTCTGAAAACATACAGGCATGGGTAAAGGCTAGTGCCACAGTTTCTGTGAACTGAATTAATTACCCATTTAAGTAAAGCTAGGCATCTGTTTGTAAAATGAGACCACAGCTGGTTATAACTGACAGTCTGTAAAAAAAAAAACCCACAGAAATTTGATTTAACACAGCCTTTTCACTGAAGATTTAGTTATATTTTCTAGTTTATTACTTATGGTTGCATAACTCTCTTTCAATAGTAGTAAACAATTCCTATTCAAAGCTACTGTACAACTACATATACTCACCAAAAGTGTTAGCAGGTTGCTGCTCTGGTTGCTTTTGCCTTTGATCATATGCGTCTCTCAGTTCTGCTTGCAGTTCAGCAGGTAATGCAGCAAAAACCTCAGGATCCACCTGAACAGTAACAAAAGGTTAATGTGATTATTTTACCAGTGAGCAACTCTGCTTACTCTCATCTGGAACACTCACACAAGAAAGGTGTTTACATTTTATGTCAAGCAAGTATACATCAGCTGAAACACTAAAACATGTTGTACATTTTCTTCCTGTACTTTAGCTTATAATACACAATTTTTTCCATGTAATTCTGTATTACATTTACTGTTTCAGAAGAATTACTATATATGGGCCTACAACAGAGTTAACAACTTTAATTCATCTATTAATATATAGGTCAGCTATATTAACAGCACAATTAAACTTAACTCAGAGAACACTCCCAATTTCAAAACACTGTGACATCAACCTCCTCCTTTCTTTTAAGACTTCTATTTCCTGGAAGCTGCTGCTACATTCCTCAAGCACAATATCACTGGAAGTAATTTTACTTTTTTAAGGACAGGAAATGCAAGTAGATACTTCCTATTTTGAACTAGTCCAAAAGGTTTAATTTCTTCCTCCCACAACTGATTGCCCATTACTCAACTGACAGAAATGCAGTCCCTTCCAGCTCTCACAGGGACTTAAACTCTACACAGCAAATAATTTGTTGCCAATTTGTGAGTACACTCATATAGACAAAATAAAATTTCAAGTATTATTGGTTATCTTCCCTCACTGTGTGTCTGAAGCAGCAAATTAGTGACAGATTAGTCTTGTATTCTGAGTTTCCCAATACTACTGAACAGTATTTTCAGCTCATAATCTGCAGAATCTAATTCAAAAAAAGCAAACCTATCATTCAGAGGATTAAATCTGTCCAGTGGGAGAGTGTCCTTCACTTCAGTGATAAAAATCAGATGTGTACAAGCAAAAAAATCCATATTTACTCAAAACTATTTGTATTCTAAGTGTGCAAGGCAATTTCTACTGTTATGTGAGATAATGGATCTATTATGTGTCAGTATGCACATACATAAAATGTTACCTCACTTTTGATATTTGTTTAACCCTTAACATGTATGTCATGTCAGGAAGGCAGACTGTGCTAGTCACATATATGGTATCTAAATGATACAGCTGATAAACAGGAATATGGTCACACAAGTAAAACTCATTAATTTTAGGACAACATTTTTTAGAAACTCCATGTGCCAACACAAATTTTTCACCAGACAAAATATGCACTATTTAAAGGAAGAAATGACAACAACTCTGACTTCAGTTACTGCATACTCTGCACAGAACTAAGCATTAGAGTGGAATGTAGCCAATTAGGTCCAGAGACTTAAGCTACTTTTAAAATATAAGCTACATTAAAAAAAAAAAAAAAAAAGCTAGTGTTCTCTGGTTAAACATTTGAGCGTCAGGAATTTGGGAGGCTCTGAATTAACATTGGTTTTTGTGTGTACCACTTAACAATTCATGCGAAAACAATGCAGTACAGGGAACTGGATGTGTTTTCATTATTCCCCCTATCATTATTCTCTGAAAGCCTAACATGAAAAAATTCAGTCTGAAGAGCCATCAGTTAAGTTCATATGAATTATACAATAATTAGTTGGAGATTCAGGTAACAGCTAAAGTGTCCTAATGTAACTTACACATAGTTGCATCCCATTCACATTATGGTGAACCCTGATTTTAAAAATTTATCTATTACCTCGGCACAGAACTACTAGTATTTTTTAAATGCGGTATATATTTCTTTAGAATGAAATTATACACGATATGTAAAGAGAAGGTGAAAATTTGCCACCAGTAATTAAGTCCACTACTAAAAATGGAGTTTTCAAGCATCCATAATCTTTACTTCCTGCATCCTATGCTCTTACAGTATTCTGCTGCCACAGAGATATAGAGCTCTTCTCAATTTTAAGACTGCTTCAGCAGCTGGTGGAAACAAATGCAACCTATCTGGATTCTTTTTTATGGGAGAACATTGCTCAACAAAGGACATTTTCCATATTTTCTAATGGATAAACTAACTTGGCACCTGGTCAGAAAATACAGTGCAGACAAAAGAAATGATGTGCTGAAAACATATCTAATTGAACTATAAAAAGATGGCAGGACATAATTTACATTTGCTGAGTTGATGTAGCTGAAGTATTCAATTAGGAGTGGTTTGCAATATTTCTGCACCTGAAACTCATTACAGAATTACAGAATTAAACAGGTTGGAAAAGACCTCTGAGATCATCGAGTCCAACCTATCACCTGACCCTTCTAATTAACTAAAGCATGGCACTAAATCCATCTGTCCAGCCTGTCCAGGTCCCTCTGCAGAGCCCTTATACCCTCTAACAGATGGACACATGCTCCCAACTTTGTGTCATCTGCAAGTTTACTGATGGTGGATTCGATCCCCTCGTCCAGATCATCAGTGAAGATATCAAACAGGACTGGGCCCAGCACTGATCCCTGGGGCGCACCACTTGTGACTGGCCACCAACTGGACATGGCACCATTCATCACCACTTTCTGGGCCCAGCCATCCAGCCAGTTCTTAACACAGAGTGCCCCTGTCCAAGTCACGGGCTGCCAGCTTTGCCAGGAGTCTGCTACGGCAGACAGTTTCAAAGACCTTGTTGAAGTCCAGATAGACTACATCCACAGCTTTCCCCACATCCTCTAGGCAAGTCACTTGGTCATAAAAAGAGATCAGGTTGGTCAAGCAGGACCTGCTCCACCTAAATCTGTGCTGGCTGGGTCTGATCCCCTGGCCATTCCGTAGGTGCCCTGTGATCGCACTCAGGATGATCTGATCCATTATCTTGCATGGCACTGAGGTTAGGCTGACAGGTCTGTGATTTCCTGGCTCCTTCTTCCAACCCTTCTTCTGGATGGGCACCACATTGGCCAGCTTCCTGTCTTCAGAGACCCCTCCAGTGAGCCATGACTGTTGATAAATGATGGAGAGTGGCTTGGCAAGCTCATCTACCAGCTCTCTCATTGCCCTAGAATGGATGGATCCTGTCTGGTCCCATAGACTTGTGCGAATCCAAATTACTACTTAGCTCACTGCATCAATTGGAAGAAACTCATCTTAAATATTTGTGTGCATTCTTACAATACAGACTATACAAAGACTTCAACAATAACACCAAGTCAAACTATATTTAAACAAAGATATTTCTGAATTCAGTTCATGTTTGCTTTTAACACAGAAACAATCTTCCTGTATGAATGACTTTATTTTTTTTTACAGAAAACTCAGAAAATAAAAATAGTGTATCTCTTTTTTTCTGATAAAGAAAGCTGAATGGTTGTCAGGAGAAAATCTGGAATACAAGCAGAAGGCATTCTAAAATAGAAAGTATGGTTATCCCTGACCAATAAACAGACGTACCCATTCTTGAATTACATATTCAAACAAAAGCCTTCTCTGCTAAGATGACATTTTTGGACCAAGTAACAGAGTCACAAAATGCATCAGGGGAGAGAGACAGGAAACCCAGTGTATTTGACTGTGTAGATTAGGTATTTCTAAGACAATTTTAAGAAGTAATGTTGTTATAAAAAGACAACGATCAGTCGTCAACTACATTAATTAACAGACAGAGCATCAATACAAACCAAAAGGAACTTTTATAGAAATCTGTATGTAGTTAGAATTTACCCTGGAAAAGAACACTGAGGGGTAAACAAGTGTGGGGGGATGTACTTTAGAGCACAGCAAAATTTAACACCTGAGTCTATGAATGAATGTAACTACATAATTTTGAGTAGCTGGAGTACAGAGCTCCTGCACTACTCACACAGTACCTCCATTGGGAAAACCCAACTTCGCAGTTCACGAATAAAACTGACACAATTGGTTTTGAACCAGTGAACCTCAACCAAGGTGCTACTTTTAGTAGCAGAATACAGTAGACATCTTTTAAATAACAATCATGCGATAACTACTATTTACTGAAAACAGATCAGGAATTTTTATTTAATCTCCCTGGATTCTTGGCCGGCTAGGCAGCATCATGCCTTAGAAACAGTAAACCTGATTAGGTGGTATCACTTTGTTCTCAAACAGCAACAGAGCAGTGCCACAGCAAATAGAAAAATAAAAACACTGTTCTATTTTAAGTGATGCACATTCATGTTATTACATCTTTGGGTAACCTGATATTTTAGTTCATTTGTTTTTTCCCCTCTGTACATTTGACCAGCACCATCTTGGGTTGAAGAGTGGAATATCACTAGCAGCATCATTACCTGCTCCCCCTATTTGGAGAAATAACTGTACTTTCCTCACTCTGGACATATTGTATATGAGCACATTTAAAAATTATGGAGATATGCACAATCCTTAGCTGTGCCTGCCGTTCTCCCAGGAATGTGATATAAACAATCACATGTACAGAACCCAATAGAGGTTGGCTTCACACCATCAAAAAATCCACTTACAACAGAGCGAGTCTCCAGTGACTTAGCTAAGCAGATTTTAGGACTGCTTTGGACTTATGGTGCAGTGTTAATTCAGCTGCAATGCAGAAAAAATGGCTATTTACACTGGAAAAATTGTTATTTACACACTGGACTGCAAAGCAAAGCATATATGAGGTTTTATATTAAATAACAGGAAAACCATTGGCATACTGATACTATAAATCTTTAATAAATACTATCATACTATGTTTGTGACACATCAAGTAATATTTGAAAGGAGACTTTTAAAAGGTATTAAAGGACCATAAATATTGTGGGGAAGCCAGAGATTTTAATAATGCTGTCTCAAGAAAAAGCTGTTAGCTCTTCCATTAGGTGGGAAGTTGGTGTTCACTGATACCCTGCAAACAACTTACCTGTGAGAAAGCTGGCAGGGCTATTACATTAATTCCCATACTGGTATTTGGTTCTTGAAGCTCTGGTATCTGTAAAAGCACTGTTCCAACTGGTTGTGACAGAAGTGCCGTGTTACATCCATTTATTGTCTCTTTTTTGCTGTCTCCATAACTCTCTCCTCCTTGCTGAATAGTGCATATTTGCTCTACTTGTTCTCGGAGATCAGGGGGCAGAGCTTCTAGCACAGATTTATCTAGCTACAATTACATAACGTATCTTTTAGTTTTTTTCTGAGGAATATATAGTAAGAAACAAATTTAGTAAAAAAATATTTTAGGCAAAAATTAGTTCTAAAATTCCTGAATAAAAAATTACGGGCACTTAAATCTGTGGATGCAAACATATTTAAGAACCTAACAGTTACACTCTGCATTGTATCATGCTCATATAAACACTGAGTATTAAACACAGAATGTGTCTAATTTTTCTTACGGAAGTTTTCGTAAGGTTTATTTAATGTATTTAATAATTACGCTCTAGGCTTGAGAACAGTGGAAGGTAATATGTTCTAATATTTAATCCTTGGCATCCTTTCCATTCCTGTTCCATTGCAATCCTCTGGCAAGTGAAATGACAAAGATACTGGGAAATTTCTTTGCTTAGAACACATGCAATCTTTTTTTGAGTAAACTCTGTAAACAACTGCTTAGAAAAAAAGGCAACCCTCCCCCAAATAGTTTTGCATGAATAAGGGTTTCTTACTGGGCATCATACTCTAATAGAGACATTTTTCTTTTGTAAAAAATGTGCAATGTAACTTTCTTGCTCTATCCAAATAACACAAACAATTCCAAGTGTATTACAATACATTGCAAGTATTTTATATTCTGAAGTTTTACCTGGGAAGCAGATGGAACCTCAATACTCAAATTAAGCCTGGATTTTACACTGATAGGAGAATGTACACCATTCCATTTAAGAGCAGACTCAGAGTTGTTAACATTGGAATTGAGACCAGAATTGAGATGGGTACCACGAGATGGAAGAAAAGTGCAAGTTCTTGAATCAGAAGATATTTCAAGGTCCATAGCAGCCACGAATACTATATGTATGAAAACAAAGTACAGTATGATCATCTAAAAATACTCTGAAAATTCAACTTACAGTGAAGCTAATTTCCACTTTTCTTTGCTAAATAAGTTACAGAATACATAGTGTAACTGTAACACTGTCTATACTTGTAGTATCCTTTGTTAACTTTTAAAAAAGATTGGAACAGTCCTATATAAAAATTTATTTGTAGTCTTTGCTCTCAGAGAGTTTATATTAAATAATTTGTACTGGTATAATACTGAACAAGAATTTGAAAAGATAATCTAGATAGACAATCTAAACTGAAGCCCTTCAGAGTTATCATTTTACATATGCAAAGTATAAAGCTTACTGACCTTCTTTATGTTCTTCTTCTGAGCACTGTTTTGATTTCTGAACATGAAAAAGATCAATAACGGAATGTGATCCACCAGGTAAGTGTCCAGACTGTACCGCTGAGTGAGCCGAAGTTGTTTTACTGATGGGAACTAATTGCTGAACCTGAATTCCAACCTAAATCCAACAGTAATACATTAATTGTATGAAATTTAAAATAAACAAAAAACCCTGTAATTGTTTCGTAATAGCATTGCCTTTGCTAAAATTGGTTGTTGTGAGTGGGGGAAGAGAATGAATAAAATTATGTTGCAATGCACACAAATAGCCACTAAAAACATCCCAAACAAATCCCAGGATTATCCATCACAATCCAACAACTAAGAAATTACAAAGATAATATCATCTTAACTTTTCTGGTACAGAAAAGTGCTGTTACCAAAACAATGCATTTATGAAGAAATTTCTTAGACAATTACAAATAGAGAGTACTGACCAGGAAGTCATTAGTATTGCATCTGGCTACCTGTACAAGAAAGGAATGTTCCTCCTGACAACACTAAATACTAAATCCTTCACTTCAGTTTACAAATGAAAAAAGTTGTTTCACTTCCAGACATGGTTCTTACAAAGTCTCAATGGATGAAAGTACTTTGGTGAAAACAGTCTTTAAAAGGTGAGGCGTTACTCATTTTGAAAGACATCCTCATTTTTCATTAACTTTAAATGCCAAATCAAGAGAGATTCAAAAACTGCAGACAACTAAGAATGTACTTGTACACTGTTTGCTGCTAATCTTTCAAAATTATTAAGAAACTCCCCAACATTAAAAAAATTACACGTAGGACTCAAAAGCATGAAGGAGTGAATGTATGTATTTCTACCAAGTGGACTTCTATAATTACAGAGCAAAGACATAATTTGTTAAAAGTTTTTAGTTGCAACTAATGGGACATTAAAAATTACTGGACCTTTATATTTTTGCTTTGGAATAATTTCCAGATTTGCATTCTAGAATTTAAAATAAGCCTTTGGAATACTGTGCTGTACAACAACTTTGCCTTGGGGTTTTTTACCTTTCAGTACAAACATTTGAATTAAGATGTTATGTGAAGTCTATGGTACGAGTAAGTGGCTTCACCTGCCCAAGTGCAGGCATGAAGAGCTAAGAGTATCATTCAGGGTCTTTTCTAGACATTGAGAGGAAAATGACACTTTGAAGCATGACTCACCTCATGTATAAACCAAGCAACATCGACATACAGACACATATGTAGACCTATCAGTGTCTGAAGTCAATTGAAACAAATACCACTGAGGGACTTTGGATATACCTGTACTTTATTATATCATTTAGGACCAAATGGCCCCTCCAGAACTCAACAGAAAAACCTGGTCAGAAGTAGTACATTGTCTTGCAAAACAGAATGTGCAACATCCACAGGATACTAACTTAAAAAAAAGAACTCTCTAAAACAAAGGCTAAAGAAATTCAGTGAAATAGAATGATGTTAAGAAGTCAGTAAAGACAGTAAAGGGGACAGACAATAAACTAGGAAAAGACAGGGAGAGAACAATAAATATTTCCTCAATTCTAAGAGGAAATCCAAGCCATGGAGCTGACTTTCCAAGGCAACACTGTGGATCAAACCCCTATTTCTATATCTTGATGGCCAGTAAACGCAAGTTTGTTTTAGAAAGCCTCTGTGCTTCATTTTAACAAATGGCTGATGCTACAACAAAACTAGAGATGAGCATGATTCATGAGCCACAGTTCAAGAAAGCCAGAAACTCCTAACTTCTCTGGCTCCAAGACTTGCAGCATAGAGCAAAAACTCCTCTCACGTGTTTTTGATCAGCATTACAAGCAGTATTCATATTAGTTAGACAACCAATTTACATAAAATTCTAAGACAATAACATTTACATGTGCAAATAGAATTGCAAAAGATACAGTCTAATTTTGTGACCCCATGCCATTTCAAGCTGTGGATTACTGAACACCACAATAAAATTTTCTTCCACCCCCTCCCCCAACATTTTCAGCTTAGTAACCACATTTTTTCAAAGGTAAACATAAAAAACATAACATGATTGCATAGGCTAATTTACATGAGCTTTGTATGGTCTACATTTTTGCTTACATTTGGTTATGGTCTACCCTGGAGAACTCAAGATATATATGAAGAAAACAAAGAACACTGATTAAGTTAATAGATTTCAGTTTTCCCATTGACTCACCCCTCGCATATCTGATATGTTCAGTTTCATTGTGTGAAACATGTTTAGAGTTTCTTTTCCAATCACTTTTGCACTGTCGGTTGCATGGTCTAGAGTCACAGTCCTACAGAGGGTAAGAAAGTACAGTTAGAAAGGGTTTACAAACTCCAAGGACAAGAACAATTTTTATTCCAGAGAGGACCTCAAACAAAGACAGATAAATTCTTGGCATACAGAATCTAAACACAGTTTTTTTGTTCTGTGGTTTCTTGAATTAAGCACGTTCTACAGAAAAAAACAACAGATTACCTACTAACTGAACATTCTCAGTGTGCAGTCCTCACACTGCAAATACATTGCAAGTATATATTTACATATATGCCATCTACTGAAGCCAGACAAAAAATGTTTCACTTTACAGTACTCATAGAAATGCACTTATGCACTGTCCTCAAACTTGGTTCATCAAGAGTTCTCAGTATTATTTCAGTTTTCAGTTGTCAAATGTCTAAATCAAGAATTCTGGAAGGAACTATGAGGGAGATGCAGATACAAGCACATGCATGTGGATTACAAACAACTAAGAACTCAGACTAATGGTAAATAACTGTATTCCAAAGATGCTATGGGCAATTTTTCTTCAGCAACTACCACAAAACTACCTGGTTCTGAGTTCTAAGAAAAAGGAGATCAGTATTACCACTAAGATGCAACTACACAACATATTAGGGAGAAATGAAGATGGGTCTAAAGGTAAACATTCCACAAAAAGACTTTTCAAAGGGCTATACTGTCATATCAAACTTGGTATCAATAATGCAGTAAAATACCATTAACGTCTCAGAAGCTGAATTTGATTCTAAGCCTCTACATGAATCAATCCTTTGCAGAACTAGGATTATCATTCTAGGGAAGCTTGACCAGTGGCATGAGAAAGCATAGCAACTCATTCACTTGTGAGGTGAGTGGACAAGAAATATAGCTACAAAGAAATTTTTTAATTTAAGTAAGAAACTGGTGACTTTTAGCTCCAGCAAACAACTCCAACATGCTGGAACTAGGCTATACATAGGGAAAGCACACCACCCTGAAAATCTAATCCATTTGTCTGATGGATCTTCCAGAGCTTATCCTGCTGCTGCCAAAGAGTCATCCACTGGACTGAACAGAAATGCTTGAAACAAAGACAACAATACAGTACTTATATAACCAAATAGCATAGCTTGGATTAACTGGAGTTACCAAGTTCATTACTAAAGCCAGAAGGAAAATAGAGACACTGCCAAATGAGATCATGGCTCAGAAGTGCTTCAGTTATAAGTGAACAACTTAGCAGTCTTGGGTGCCCCTTCATCTACCTGAATGAAGATTTCATGTACAAGGTAAATTTCAGGGCACATGTAACTTAGCATGCCTGAATAATGAAGTGAGATCCAAAGCACTGTCCTGTTCATGAGAAAGCAGTCTGGCACTAGCTCTGATAAAGAAGGAATAAAACTCTATCTCAATACACTTCCAATCCTAAAAGAATGTTCCTAGAGTAAATCTTCATCTCAAAGAATTCAGGATAGCCAGAAGACAGAAGTATAGGCTTCTTGATCTATCAATCCCCTAAGATTATGGACTTATGATAGTGAAAGGTGAACTCTAGTAGTTTCAGCCACAAGGTCACAAGACAGACCCCTTTGTATGCACATCCTGTTGTTGAGCACTAACTCAATGAAAGAACACCCCTACTTCCTCCATTATCAGGAACCTGAAGCAAATGATCCTTTAGTTCAGAAGGAATTAATCTGTTGCAGCACTCTTATATGGAGGAAAAAGTAGAACTCAAAGATGCCAGAGGCACCCTCACACAAAAGTCAAGATCACTCAGTAACCTAAGGAACAACCGCTTTTATACATGTCTGTCCAAAGAATAAACATGCATTTAGAAGGTTCTGGGACAAGCTTGTATGAAATGGCATATAATCATGTGATAGTCTATGCTTAGATTTCATTCTTCTGCTTTCAATATGCAAGCATATAAATATATTTGAGATTAAAAAAACTGTCATAATCCAGCTGAACAACAGGAAACAAAGGAGAATCAGCAATAATTAACAGGAAGGGTAACAGCACAGCTTGTGGAAGCTGAAGATACTACTCTTTTGACAGGAACCTATCATCTCACTATCCAGGCAGAGCAGCTGGGTTATCCCATTTCACCAGGGATGGGCACAGGTACCATCTTGATGAGATGAACAGTGCTGCAATGAGACCAGGTAGAAAGACTTCATTATGCTGCTAAAGAGAACAAAGGCACTTCTCACGAGGAACTTAAAACTACATGAAAAAACACAACTGTGAAGGTCAAGAGATATGAACAAGTTGTCATCTTGAAAAGCTGAAACACTGGGCACAGCTGTGACATTAAGATCTTTTAGATTCCACTTTTGATAGTTTTATTTTGGATCTACAATGTCTTTTTCTCTTGTAAGACTGAAAATATTCTGTGAAGATTTATTGCTGAAACAGTAAGACAGACAGATTCGACATAAAGAAACTTGTCCGTACTAAGATAGGACAACTGCAGTCCAGGGTGCCAGATGTCAGCTCCAATTTTCATAATCCAAAGTGGCATGTAAGTTTTTTGAAGCAAGTAGTTCTGCAAATACCACCCTAGCCCCCATGTACTCTAAACTGGAAGGGGAACAGGACTATTGTGCATCTTTCTTGACAAGTACAAAGGCCACTGTCTTTGAAGACTGATTCCAATTGTCACAATCAGCATGTGACCAACAGCTTCTCAAGAAACAACAGAAAGCCCCTCAAGAAAAAACCCAGGAGGAGGAAAAGGTTTGCAGCAGAGGAACGTTTCAACTCAGCCAGTCACTAAAAGAAATAAAACAACTGCTGCATGTGTCATACCACAAGAAGTACGCATGTATCCTACAAATACTGACAAAGGAAAAACAGCTCAAATACTGAGCAAGCTGGAAAAAGCTACACCAACAATATATATGTACATATATATTACTGTTTGAAGACAAACCTATAAAATGTTAATACTAGCTAAATTTATCAGCTAGAATTTTGCAAAACAGTTTGCAAATTAAGAGCAACCTTAAACTACAGGTTATTAGTCAAAAAGGAAGAAAAAAAAAATGTACCTCCCTACCAAGAGAAATGGGTAGTCATTATAGTTTACTGAAAATATTAAATAGCAGACACACAAGAATACATTCTCTTGAGAAAGCAATTTCAAACCACATAAAATGCACTTGTAGAGTCAGATTCCTTCTTTCACATTACTGCTTTCTCTGAAAACCCATCAAGTGTTTCTTCTATACACAGAAACTTCTCAACTGCTGAAGTATTGTCTTTTCCCCTAATTTTTCAGTTTTGAAAAACTCAAAGGCAAAAATTGTCTGTTAAAATTATTCTTCTGTGATTCAGACACTTTAGTCTCTTCCTTTTTTACCTTGCAATTTGCCTTGGTTTTTATCACTGAGGAATTTAAATTCCATGTTGATGACCAAAAGACCACATACATAAACCTCAAAGACTGATGACTTTTGATAATATTCTTCTTCTCATTTTGGTGCAGGTTTGATATACAGATACCAAGCACCTTAAAATTTCTGTCCTGTCTTCCTATAAATTTTGGTGCTCAGCATCCTGCAGAAGTGTGTTGATGCCTACTACAGACCATTTTTACAGTTACCTGGCGATATTATCACAAATTCCATGACCTCCATATTTTGCAGGCTCCACTGGTGCCCCAGCTTTTCTGACCATAATTTTAAGGGTTAATCGTTTACCCTTCATACCAGCAGCTTCGAGTCGACGTTGGATTTCTTCTGAGAGGCTCAGAAGGAAAGCTTCTGCCTCCTTAGGCTGAAAAAAAAACCAACAACATGTTTAGGTAATTGTTAGTTTTCAAATATTGAAGATAAATCATTAAGGATTGAGGGAATTCAGAGTGTGCAAGCTGACAAGACCAAGATGGCTCCCAGGCAATGGTTTTATTTAACTTCAATTTTTTCGTTTATATCATAGGTCACTGAAGATAAGTGAGAAAGTAGACTGCAACATTAAGCACGAAATACTAAGTGCTTCTGGAATTAGGTCTCAAAGAAAACATTTATGTAGAATGCAGAATTGCAATGTGATTTTAAGCTCAGACCTACAGGATGTAAGGCACAGGGCTCATAAGGATAAGCTTCTTCACCAAGAGGGAAGTCACACAGTGGAACACATTGCTCAGTGAAGTTGTGGAGTCTTCATTCTTAGATGTTTCCAATGCCAGACTGAATAAAGTTTTGAGCAACTGATCTGATCTCATAGTTTACCCTGCTTTGAGCAACAGGCTGAACTACACAACATCATGAGGTCTCTCCTAGTCTGATCTTTACGGTAATTTCTATAAATATTTCTGTTCTCAACAAATAACGGAATTATTTTTCTAATGTAATTTTGAGAACAACACTCTTCCAGAACATTTGTAAAAAGTCTAGTAAAACTTAAATATTGGAGCAGCTGGTGACAGATTCAGGCACTAGCATCTTTGAATAATCAGCATTTTAAATGAAAGAGAATTCTAGGTACTGACAAACCTACTGCAGTTCTCTTTTTATATACCAGACTTGAAAACAATCAGAATATAAGAAGATTCTTTGGCAGCTGAAAGAAGTCACAGTCACTGCAGAAAAGAAAATGTTTTAATTTACCTGTGTAAACCTTATTCCATAGTTGATTTCTGCTGAAACAGACTTTCTTTCTTTTTCTGTACGAACAGGTCGATCATCCAAACCACGACAAAATCTGTAGAGCATTTGTCCTGTTTTTGGACCAAATTCTTTTTGCAGTTTTGACATTGAAGCACACTGCAGATCTCCACAGGTTTTAATGCCCAAAGAAGCCAGCTTAGATTCCATTGTCCTGCCAACTCCTAACAACAGAAGCAATTAGTTCTGCTAACTCTACACAATTCAGAGCCAGATGGGTTTTGAACAAATAAAATTTGTGTTTTTAAACCTACACAAGAACATATCAAATTAATAAAAAAAATATACACCATAAATGATAAATTCCACTCAACAAAGCACAGTTCATATGGAAACTTTTGCTGTCTTCACTTGTATTTCCTTAATATATTGAGTTTAAGATGTCATCCTGCAGTGTTTTACTGTGGGTAGAATGTGAATGGCAAATCTTCTTGACAAGGTACTGCCTGTTACAGAGAAAATAGTTCTAAACACCACAACACCACAGTCCAAAAAGAACGTCCAACATGTAATATATTTTGCCATCATACAAAAATGATTTAATATAAAAGAAAATCAACAAATATTTCTCTACTGTTCCACTGCTTCCTACACAGAAAAAAAAAAATTCAAGTAGAAGTGATAGCATACCTGGTATCACTTGTGCTTTGAATTACCAAGCACTGGAAATTGCAGGTATCCATGGCAACAGCACATATATAAGTGTGATAAACTTAAGTATATTTCTGGGTTTTGGGGATGTGGTCTGCTACTTCCAAAAAATATGAGTCCTATGAGCTTACCCTACCAAAGTCAGTGAAAGTAAGAAATCTCAGGCAATCAGCTTCTATCTTTCATAATCTGTTTCTCTGTCTAGGTAGCATTATTGACACAAACACTTAAGAAGTTTTTACCATGAAGATGCATGTGAATTTTGAGGATTTTAAAATACCCAAGTCAATGCACAGTATTACAAGAATACTTTTCTGGAGGAAAAGTATCTCCTGTAAGTTATGCCAAAGAGAAATGGTGCTGTGCTGTAAATTAAGCTTGGTCATGGAAGGAGATACATAAAGATAATTTCTGGTAAACTTGCACCCACTATATATGCTAATCTCTTCACTTTTCTATTCTAATTTTTAATTTTCCTTCTCTTTTTTTCTTAAACAGAGAAAAATATTATTTTTAACTAAATACGTGTGTACACATGCAGGTTGAACTCAGCTGATCACTAACATACAAAACATAAATGAGTGCTTACTCAGCACTTTTAAGGCATTATATCTGTGTCACATTGTACTACTAAAGTATTGAATACCAGTACAATATTGAGTTACATGTCAGGAAACATTTTAGCTTACAATTCTTAAGCATTGTCCTGGAACAACAGAAAAATACAATAAAGCCTGTTTCCATACAGGTATACTCCATACTTCCTTACTCTTTATCACTCCCCCAGAACAGTAACTCCAGTTCCCTGCCGTTTCTCTGTGAAACACAATCTGCCTTGCAAAAACCTCCCTAAAACCCATGGGTGAGAAATGCTTTCCTTCCCTCCAGCTTTATTGTCAAGTCTTCTCTATGTCCACAGGCACCCCACTGAGTCACTCTAGCTCTCCCTTACTGAAATACTTTTATATAACAAATGCCTCATGTATTCTAAGTCTAACAGAACCAAAACTTGTCTATAGCTGGACGCAGAGCGTTAACAGTAGCCATAGTCTCACTGTAGTCTTTACTTTCCACCTTCCTTTCTATCAGTCATTCTAATACAACTTATCTTGACAGCAGAAACACTGTTCTAGTTTGGTAACGTTCTGCTTTGCAAGATTTTATTTCCTCATTTTCCTTCTGTCTTTATTATCTTCAAAATATCTGTCTCTTGGATGCAGCAGAGATTAAATTAACTCCTTTCTCTATTTTTTCTTTTATACATTCTCTGTTTTATTATGGCATCTGTGCTATTTCTTCCAACTCCTTACGTCACACCTTCTATTCCCTCATATAAAAAATACTCTTTTGGGCCAGACTGTGGTTCTAAGTCTCCTTCAGTGATATATACTCAATATTATTCCTTTTATTACATTCATCATGATACAGTAAGCTAGCACTCAAAGTCACTCATCTAAATAATTTTATTAAAGAGCATACTAAAACATACTAACTCTGAGCTTCTTATGTTTTGCGAATATTTAACACTCTTTACCCAAAAAGATGTTTTTCAAATATAGGAAAAAGTCAGAGAGGTTCTTTTCAGAAATTTTCAGAAACCAGTGTCTCTTCCTTTTTTCTTTTTTGGAGCATAACCATGGAATAGCATCTAATATTGTTTGGTCCAGAACACAGATTAGTAGCTGAAACTGTTTTAGTATCAGGAAGTAAAATGCCCTCTAAAAGAAAGGAGTACCTGGAAGACTGGTAACAAGTTGACCTCTGATAAAATCATCCACTTCTTCAGGTTTTAAGTGATACTGTCCATCTGGTTTAGCTTTACGAGTTGCCATTCTGGCCAGCAGAATATTAGAACCTGTAAAACCAATAAGTTCAAGTATGTCTTTGGTAATTTCTGTCTTCTCAAGCAGAATGTTAAAGTTCAACAGTGAAGGAAAAAAACACAAAATGCAAAGTCATTATCTTTACACAGAATTTAACAAAATAGGTGAATACACATTTGCAGTATCTGCTTCCAAAAGAACAGCTAGCAGTATTTGTGGTTACAGCAGTGTAACTGTGGTGGTAACTGCAATTGAGAAGTTAAAACCAATCAAACAAAAACCACCAAAAAAACCAAAATTACCAACAAGTAAGTGTGTGACACTTCACTAAGAATACTGAATATACTTGTTTTGGTTATATTCTACACATACAGAAGTACAAATAAACAGTTACGTGTTTATGTCTAAAAAATTCAGAAGTATAATCTTTTAACACTGCAAAATTCAAAAACATCCATTGTGATCAATGTGAGTAACACTTATGTGACAAGTCTATCAAATATATTCTACGTGAAATACTGGAATTAGGCTAATATTTTGTCCTGAGTAGTCACTAAAAAAAATACAATTACTTTATTAAATTTTTATATGCAGTCAGGAAGTGTGGTGGAAAGAAGATGTCCTTCAGCACGTTTTCTTCCTTGTTACAAGCATATTTATGCCCAGTAAGTAAAATCTCTGAAATGATACCTAACCACATTAATTACTGCCACTCAAACACTCCATGATAAAGCAAGCTAATAAAAGGTCAGGGGGATTCATAATTTGCAGCATGGTGTGTGTTACTATTGTTTTTCTCCCCCCACCTATGTTCACATTCTTTATTCTAGAATTTTATTTAAGAACAGTAACAGAGCTTTATGTACGATATTTCTCCAGAGAGGTTAAATTGATGAAACAATTAATGACAGATTCCTCATTCAATTTCCTATTTAACTTTGGGGATCCATGTTTTTTCTATCCAGTACTGAAGATTTCTGATTCTCTTATTGACCATACCTATATAGCTGTAACACCATGAAATCTCAGTGATTTACCTTCTGAAATGTCTTATTCCCACAACCCTGAAGTGGGAAAACTCTTAATACCTCATTTGACAAATGAAAACTCAAGATACAGGATGTTTACAGATGAGTGTTTAATCTTTCATTCTCATTGTTTAAATCAGTTTAGCTTAGCCACCAAAATCTCAAGGGTAAAAATTGTATTTATTCAACTGGCATAAACATGCTTTCTTTAATTTATCTCTAATCAGACAACAATGTTGAGAGCAGATCTCAACAGTATAGTAGTATCCATTCAAATTTACATTAGAATTTTCCCATAGGGTAACAATTAAATTGCTGACATGCATGTTTCTGACATACAGTGTTTCAGAAATAAAGCCTCTACATTTACTTAATGAATTATGAGTGAAAAGACAGTCTTTGCCATATACCTACCACATGTATTTCTATAAAGGATCATAGAATCATAGAATGGTTTAGGTTGGAAGAGACCTCAAAGATCATCCAGTTCCAACCCCCCCACCGTAGGCAGGGACACCTCCCACTAGGATCAGGTCGCTCAAAACCTCATCCAGCCTGGCCTTGAACACATCCAGGGAGGGAGCAGACACAACCTCCCTGGGCAACCTGTTCCAGTGCCTCACCACCCTCACTGTAAAAAATTTCTTCCTAACATCCCGTTCAAATCTCCCCTCCGCCAATTTGAACCCATTCCCCCTCGTCCTGCCATTACAAGACCTTGTGAACAGTCCCTCGCCAGTCTTCCTGTAGGCCCCCTTCAGATACTGGTAGGCTACTATAAGGTCTCCCCGAAGCCTTCTCTTCTCCAGGCTGAAAAGCCCCAACTCTCTCAGCCTGTCCTCATAGCAGAGGTGCTCCAGCCCTCTGATCATCTTTGTGGCCCTCCTCTGGACCCTCTCTGGCAGTTCCACGTCCTTTCTGTGCTGAGGGCTCCAGAATTGCACACAGTACTCCAGGTGGGGTCTAACGAGAGCAGAACAAAGGGGGAGAATCACCTCCCTTGCCCTGCTGGCCACGCTTCTCTTCACGCAGCCCAGGACACGGTTGGCTGTCTGAGCCGCATGTGCACACTGTTGGCTCATGTTGAGCTTCTCATCCACCCAGACCCCCAGGTCCTTTTCCTCAGGGCTGCTCTCCAGCCACTCACCACCCAGCCTGTATTTGTGCTTGGGATTGCAGCGACCCAGGTGCAGGACCTTACACTTGGCCTTGTTGAATTTCATGAGGTTAGCCTGGGCCCACCTCTGCAGCCTGTCCAGGTCCCTTTGGATGGCAACCCTGCCCTCCAGCAAGTCGACTGTGCCACACAGCTTGGTGTCATGCCACACAGCTTGGTGTCATATAAAAATTATTTTCCAGTTTCTCACACAAATTGATTAATAGAGAAAAAAAATTGCTCATAGGTATTTGTCTCTTTCAATCAGTAGAGAACTATCATGTCAGATTAGAAAATAATGCTTTGGAAACTAATTCCACTCTTCTATAGAAAAAACCAAACATGATAAATTAGTACATAGAGGAGATTACAAATACATTTCAAGTCAAAATTAGACATGAACAAGAATCCAGGGAATTGCAATTTCTAAGCTATAGTATCATAAGAAATTAAGGAAGAATTCTGCTTACAGTAATGAATTTCAGCTTGATTTACAAGTGGATTTCATACACTTTTATACACTCAGTATATTTATTTACAGATACTTGACTCCAGTATTAATTAGGTAGAAAAACAAATGAGAAAGGAAGGGGCTAAATGAAAGGAAATCAAAAAAGTCTTTTCAGACATGTTTTCACATACAGTACTACAAATTACTCAAATTACACAGAATCACAGAATATCAGGGGCTGGAAAGGATCAACCCCACTGCCAGAGCAGGATCACCTATATCAGATCACACAGGAACGTGTCCAGGCGGGTTCTGAGTATCTCCAGATGGAGACTCCACAAGTGCCCTGGCAGCCTGTTGCAGTGTTCTGTCAATGAAACTTCCTATACCTCAGTTTCCACCCATTGCCCCTTGTCCTGTCATCAGGCATCACTGAGAAGAGGCTGGCTGTATCCTCCCGGCACTCACCCTTTACATATTTATAAACACTGATAAGGTCACCTCTCAGTCTCCTGTTCTCTGAGATAAAAAGCCCCAGATTCCTCAATGTCTCCTTGTAAGAGATATGTTCCATTCCCTTCATCATCTTAGTGGCTCTGTGCTGGACTCTCTCAAGCAGTTCTATGTCCCTCTTGAACTGGGGGCCCAGAACTGGACGCAGTACTCCAGATGTGGCCTCACCAGGGCAGAGGAGAGGGGCAGGAGAACCTCTCTCAGCCTACTAGCCACAGCCCTTCTAGTACACCCCAGCATGGCATTGCCTCTCCTGGCCACAAGAGCACATCGCTGGCTCATGGTCAACATCCCCATCAACTGGGATCCCCAAATCCTTTTCACCTTCATTGCTTTCCAACAAGTCAGTTCCCAATCTGGCTATCAGGCTATCAGGTTGGGCAAACATGACTTCCCCTTGGTAAAACCATGTTGACTACTCCTAATGATCCCACTGTCCTTGATAAGCCTAAGGACAGCACCGAGGATAAGTTGCTCCATTACCTTTCTGGGGACAGAGGTGAGGCTGACTGGTCTATAGCTACCTGGGTCCTCCTTCTTACCCTTTTTGAAGACTGCAGTGATGTTTGCCCTCCTCCAGTCCCCAGCCACCTCTCTTGTCTTCCGTGACTTACTGAAGATGGTGGAGAGTGGTCTGGCAATGACCTGTGCCAGCTCCCTCAGCACCCACAGTTGCCTGCTATCAGGACCCATGGACTTATGGATGTCGATATTACTCAACTGTTCTTAACCCAGTCCTCATCAACCAGGAAACTCTTTTGTCATGCTTTCTTCTGGTGCCTCAGGTGTCAGGGGCTCCTGAGGACAGTCTCCAGCAGTATAGACAGAGTCAAAGAAGGCATTTAGTAACTCCACCTTCTTTGTGTCCTTTGACACCAGGGCACCCACGTCATTCAGCAGAGGGCCTACACTGCAATGTGTTTGAAGAAGCCTTGACCTCCCTTGCAAGGTTGAGTTCCAACATGGTCTTAGCCTTCTAGTTGCCTCCCTACATCCTCTTGACAACAGTCCTATACTCCTCCCACGTGGCCAGTTTCTCCTTCCATATCTGTAGACTCTCTTCTTCCACTTAAGTTTGCTTAGCAGTTCCTTACTTAACCATGCAGGTCTCCTGGCTCCCTTTCTCAATTTCCTAATTGCTGGGATGCACTGATCCTGAGCTTGGAAGAAGAGGTCCTTAAATGTTAACCAACTATCATTGGCCCCTCTGCCTTCTGGTACCCTGTCCCATGAGATTTCACCCAGCAATTGCTTGAAAAGGCCAAAGTTTGCCCTCCTGAAATTCAGGGCTGTAGTCCTGCTTCATATCCTGTTCCTACCAGACAAGATCTTGGACTCCACCATCTCATGATCATTAAGGACAAGGCTGCCCTCAGCCTTCACTGCTTTAACCACACCCTCCTTGTTGGTGAGGATATGATGAAGCAATGCTTCCCTCCTATCTGGCTCCTCCACCATTTGCATCAAGAAGTTATCATCAACATACTGGAATAACCTCCTGGACTGCAGGTGGCTGGCTAAGTAGCCCTTCCAGCAAGTATCTGGATAGTTAAAATCACCCATGAGAACCAGGGTCTATGATTGCAAGGCTGCTGTTAGCTGCCTGTAGAAGGCCTCATCAACTTCCCAATCCTGATCAGGTGGCCTGACCCACAACTGTATCACCCATGCCAGCCTGTCCCTTAATTCACACCCACAGGCTCTCAACTCACCCCTCATCCACCCCTGGACAGAACTCAAGACATTCTAGTTGCTGCCTCATGTAAAGAGGAACTCTACCACCTTACCTTGACGACCTGTCTTTCCTAAAAAGGACATAGCCATCAATGGCCACATTCCAGTCCTGGGAGCTGTCCCACCATGTCTCTTTAATTGCCACCAAGTCATAACCTTGTGACCACATATGGGTTTTTAACCCATCCTGTTTATTCCCCATGCTGCGTGCATGCATGAGTTATCCTAAATCAAGACACCCTGTAAACCTTTACTGCTGTCTCTGATAAAAAAACAGAATTTGTGCTTAATGTTCTGTTTACTGGGAGAACAGTAGCATTTCATAAAAATGAATCTAAGAGTATCATACAGACAGAAATTCAGCAAACTGCCCAGACAGAAGCAATAGCATTTTTGTAAATTTTTGCTTAAAAACTTTCCACTTATGATGATGCTTTTCTTGCATTATTATTTACACTAATTTAATGCAAATGGCAACATATTCAGTATCCCAGAACATTTAAAGAGTTTTAGCAATCTTAAATAGCTTTTACACACCTAACAATAACAGGCACTGCTTATAAACAGAAATGAAATACAGTACTTACCCATCCCAATAGAAGCAGTGCATTTAGTCTGGGCTTTGATTTCAGCGCGGATAGCATTTGCAAGTTCGTCAGGAGTCAGTCTGGTCTCTGTAAGGATTTCAGTGATATCTACTAGTGCTTCATCACAACTGACTGCTTCAATGTTATGAGTATAGCTATTAACACAAAGTAAAGAAGGTTAAACACCAGCAACAGTTCACTATCTGTTGTAACAAGTATGTAGCAAATAAAGTCTTCTTTTCGTGGTGGCATTTCCCTCCTTGCTTCATATCACATATCACTTACATATTAAAAAGTGCTTAACCAGCAAATTACAGCAACAATAATAATTTCAACATGCATCAGGATTTTAAAGGAAGAGTTGGAGAAGGACTTGAATGCTTTGTTTTCATTCACAATAATAAATTTCCAATTTATTTCAAGTGCATTTTAAACCAGAAAGTAGTTTCTAACCCGTTCTTAAGCTGCACAAAAAAATCTCCACTTTTGGAAAAATCTCATTACTAAGCAATGACCTGCTTCTCAGTGTAATCAGTACAAACTTAACAATTACTCCTTTGGAACTCAGACCATGACTGTTTACAGGATTTGCCTTTGAGACAGAAGAATGCTCTGAAGAAGCACAGTGTTCAAAGTAACAAAAACACTACAAAAGGAAGATGTCGAATAGGAATGGTTTTACAGAAGCTGAAGAGTAACAAGGAGATGAAAATCACAGAATCACAGAAAAATCCAGGTTGGAAATGACCCTCAGGATCACCAAGCCCAAACTATAATCCTGTTCTACAAGATTCACCTTAAACCATATCCCTAAGCACCACATCCAAAAGGCCCTGAAACACATCCAGGGTTGATGACTCAACCACCTCCCTGGGCAGCTCATTCCAGTGCCTAACCACTCTCTCAGTGAAAAACTTTTTCCTAATGTCCAAACATAAAATCAAATAATGGCATTCAGCAGTGGTAAATAAAATACATTTCAAAACCTTACTATGAAAAGTTAATGTAACAAACAGCACATTTTACCTTGCTAATATTTCGTATACTGTCCGTGCAACTTCTTTGTAAGCATCAAAATCATACGAAACTGCTTGGAGATTTGGACATAACTTTTTTGCTTGGCCAAAAAACATTCCATTCTTTATGCCGACTTGCCTAAAATTAAATAATTAAAATAAAATTACCAAATAAACACAGTACTGATTTTTCTACAAATTAGTATGGGCTATTTCCAAAGGAAATATTTGTCTTCTCCCACAAAAATGAATTATCAGTAAAAAAGGAATTTAATCCAAGTGCTAGCCATTTGACTGGTATGAAAGATAACTGCAGAGAGAGTATCAGAATTAGCTGCATAATACTATGCTATGCAGCATGCATTTGGGAACATTCTTAAAACAAAGTCTCTAGAAAATAGCATACTACTTGCTATCCTCTTTTTCAAATTAAAACCACACATATGCTACAGTGACTAAAGTAACTGGATCTTATATTCCACTGTCCAAGCTTACACAATTATGCTTCTCTAACAAATAAACTCTCACTTTTTGAGATACAAATATAAGCCTGCCTATCTTAACATGCTTGAGAAAGGTTCCAATGAAGAAATTATTTCTGGAGTATTATTTCCATCTGAGAAGAAAACCACATTTACAGCACTGTGCTTATATTCAGAACAAGTCATTTCATAGTATGAACATTTACAAGATATGTTATTTGGGATGCTCAACATAACCTGTGCAAGAAATAGTTTTAAATTGAGTAATTAGTCTCACTATCTGATTTTAACTAAACCTTTCACTAACAAAGTGTTCTTAATTCCATAAAAGAATGCCATTTTGATACGAACTGAAGATGAAATTATGAAATCAACATTACTGGGGATGGCATAAAGTTTTCCTTAATAGGTTTTGTTTCTAGTAATGCATAGGTTAGGCTGAAATCTATTAATCAGTGTCTAAAATGCAGCAGCATCCATAAGGAAGACCACGTGCTAAATTCTAAAAATCTACACAACTTCTGAAAACATAAAAAAATATTTCCCCTCTAGATAAATATAAAGAAACTGACTTAAGACCTGCTATTTGTGGACAGTTTATGCCTATCTGTATGAAATTTTCAGGTAACCTCATAGGTAACTTTTACCTACCTGGCTTCATAACTGCAAGAAGCTATTTCAGCCATGGATAAAACAGTGAGGTCGAAGTCAGCTCCATTCACATGTGTGGAATCTGGATGCTCCCATAATGATGAGTCTGGTTTACCAGGTACTCTAATTTCTGCTTGGAAAATAATATTTATATTATTTTTCTTAAGAGTGCAGCAGAACAAATGTGAATAAAATTAAAATTGTGGATTTTATTTTGTACATTTTTTCTACTGCTACCTGTTGATGAAGAGGTTCTTAATACTATATGGATTCATATCATGGTCCAGGAAAAAAAAACAACTAACCAACCAAAAAAAATCCCCAAAAGCAGATGCCCCAAAAAACAAACAAAACACCCCCTGACACACATATAGTAATGTGACTCTGCAGGTAGGTCTGAACACAAAGAGTACTAAGCTACACAAAAATTTTGTTTCTATTTTCCCCCAAATTACTGGACAGAAGCTTGGTTGTGACTACATACAACATACTGTAAAATAAGACTGGTCTCAGTTTTAATGTCAATAAAAATGATCAAACACTGGAGGCTAACTGTTCCAACCATATTTTGTAAACAAATATGAGACACCAATAAATTTACCAACTGCTTGGCTGAACAAGAAGACTCTTAGCTACGTTCCTTTTTGCAAAAAGTAAAACTACCACCAGAACACAATTTAATTCAAGAATACAAACGCACTTTTCATCATACTTACAACCCTTAAAACTAATTTTTCCTAATAATCTAGAATTGATTGTTAAGAAATTAAATAACCTGAATGCTAATTAGCTGAAATGTAAAAACACTAACTGAAACTTTTACTTCCTTTAACACTCTAATGGGGATATTAATTGACAAAATTTCTGCTGTTAGTTCCTAATAACTCTCTTAATAGGCTAGGTCAACTTCTTTCGAATATCACCATAAATTTCTCTTCGTTCAAAATCATACAGTTATAAATACTGCAACCCTGGACTTAAAACGAGACAGTTTCCCTAATTCTATAATATTTTACTGCATGCACTAACATAAATTTTAAATAGTCCTTCAGGCCCACTGTATATTATGTACTGGAACATAATTCCATGACAGTGAATACTGGAATCAAGTAAAGTCTTTTCTATTGCCTTCTGTTTGGGTTTTCACAGCATGTAAACCTTGACGGATATATGCCTATACACTAAGTATACATCGGCCTCAAAAAACATGGCTAGGTGCAAAGACTGCTATGCCCTCCCAAGCACCCCATTAGAATCAAAGCAAGGTATCATACAGACAAAAAGCTTCCATTTACTTAAAATGAAATCCAGTATGTATGTTATAGTTTTTTTTTTCATTGCTGTAGTCTATTTAATACCACACACCTTTGTAATATAATAAACAGGGAGTTTTCTTCAGAGTGCCACAATGCCTAATAGTACTAGCAACTTATACACTGGTAATCTGACTGAAAGGAAACATGCTGCTATGTGCACATACAGGTAGTAAATAGACCAGAGAAAGTGTAGTAATGAGTGAGTGGAGACAGCAGGGGCAGAGCCTGACTCCTGTGAAAAACGTCTTTTATTCAGAATTTCTGCTTAAATTGTGCACCTTTTTATATC
The DNA here is from genome assembly GCA_013396835.1 of Psilopogon haemacephalus. Classification (NCBI taxonomy): domain Eukaryota; kingdom Metazoa; phylum Chordata; class Aves; order Piciformes; family Megalaimidae; genus Psilopogon; species Psilopogon haemacephalus. The sequence continues at coordinate 100,591 of VWZI01000079.1, forward strand.
TTAAATATTTTAAAGTATGATGTGCTCAGTAAGTTACCTAAGATGTCTGCAACTGAAAATTAGAGCAAAATTATGCCCCAAATAAAGATAAGAATGACAAGAACAGTTTCTTTAGTCCATGCCTTCCTGTGCCCTGGCCTGAGATGATGCTGTCATCTTGTCTATCTTCATTGGACTCGTCGACTTTTTCCACATCGCAGCAGAGCAGTTTCCCCCATGAGCTGATGGAGTCACTTCATGTGAAATTCAGGGCAATGCAGAACACATTGTCCTCAATGGAAGGCAAGGTAGAGAACCTCTCACCAAAAGCTGGGAAACTAGACAGGCACATGGTGAATGTGGAGCAACGGATGGAGAAATCAGAGGCCAGGACCCAAGTCTGTGAAAAAGAAATCGCTGAGAATAAATCTGTGACTAATATGATGGTTAAAATCTGCTGCTCTTTAGAATGAAAAAAGGGAGATATGAGGGTTGAGGGAAAGGAAGCCTAGAAAACATTCACATCTTGGGCATCCTGGCCATGGAAAAGAGAACCCAAACTATGAATCCTGATTAACATACGTTAATCTTCTATCTTTAGAGTATCAGTGCTAAAAGATGGCATGTACGCAGAGAAGTAATTCTATACTGCCCAGAAAGGTTATCTCCAATTTGGAGATTTGGGGTGAGAACAACAGTAAGTCTTAAAAATAAACAAGAAAAGAAAGTATTTCTTAAAAGATTCAAGATTCTATTGACACTAGATACTTGTCTAGCAATGCAGATCAAAGGTAGGAATCAATATCACTAAAGAAGTAATTTGCAAAAAAAAGAAGTAGCTGAAGCAGCAGAATTCAGTATTTGCTCAAAAGTGATTCATAAGGATTTGGTTTTGTTTGTGGGGGCTTGGCTGTGTTGCTTTTTTTTGGTTTTGTTTGGATTAGTTCATTTTTCTTTGTTGGTGTTTTTTTCAATTTGGAATTTTTTTCCTAATAAGCAAGACTTGGAGAAGGCAAAAATCAGAGAACAGCCTGAAAAGCATGATGCATCAAAAAATGAAGTGAATTCCATGTTGAAGCATGGATGTAAAAATATGCTCATGTTCAAAGCTGGTCCCAACTACCTTTATGTAGCATGTCCCCAAACAGAACTGTTTGTGTTTAACAGCAGAACTTAGCACTCTGTATTTCTGACATTTTAGAGAAGTACTTTTCCATGTGGTACACATGCCTACTGAACCGTATTTACCTCTGGCACAGCACAATTAAACACATGCTGTGAAGTGTGTCACATACATTCAAATACTGTGATCTTAGAAAAGCCTAACGTGCAATTCCTCTTACAGCTAAGACTATATCTAACTGTCATTTCTTTTCCCCAGAAGGAAGACAAGCATGTACTTAGGAGAATGCAACCAGAAACAATAGATTGTACTTTCTGTTGCTAAATCATTGTGCATGGAGGAAAAAAAAAAGAGACAAAAAATATTACGAACAGCAGCTAATGAGACAGAGACTATAAAAAGAGTGTTAGGAGAAAAATCCTTTCACCAAAACAGTAGGTTGCACAATCAATATCAAGTATCAAGAAAGAAAGAACTGTCTGCCTGCCTGTGCGCAAGCCAGTGAGATTGGATGCTGACATTAAAGAAATGAATGTGTGGATATTCAGAAAAAGCTGCTGCAATAAGAAACAGAGTTTCTTACACAATGAGGCTGATATACACTGTACTCTTAAGCAATAAATACAGTAGAAAAGATACTACTGAATTTGTGAATCACAAAGAACATGCTAAATATCAGCTAAACTTCCATAATTTTACTGCCTCTGTCTCCAAATAGCACTTAACTGTATGAAGTTATATTCCTATTAAGTGTAAGGTCCTAATCCAAGTCACAAAGTCACTGTATAAAACTGAACTACTAACAAATGCTTCATACAAAGCTATGCTACAGAAAACAACACAGAAGAAGCTAAGTCTGGAGTACCCTGCAAAGTCCCTAAAATGTCAAAAGACCAGTGGGTTCCACAAACACACATTCTACCTTGGTTTTGAAGTGTTCACTAACTACAGCAAAAATACAAATAAAATGGCATCGCTTCCTGTAATACCTTCTTTCTAAACATCTTTGAAAAGTGGCAGACTTTTTTTTTTAAGTACTAACATTTCAAAACAACTATGGAAGAACTGGTTTTTTTCACCTCCTGCATCAACAAAATAGCTCACTGCACTGTAAACTCTCTGACACTAGTACTTGCTACCACAAGGGTGGTAAAAGTGCATATACAAGGGGCAAGTAAGAAAGTCAGGATCCATATAAAAATTGAAATTAAATAGCAGTTGGCCCCCATATATGCACATTTTATCACCATTGTAGTAAAAAGTAAGCTTCAAGCTGATGAAGCTGACTGTTGGAGAAAAACCGAGCAATGAGTTCCTGAGGTTTAGCAATGTATTTTCTCAAACTAAAGGAGCTCTGGCAGTATAGTAAGACCTTTTTCATTGCTGTTTACATTAATATACTACTACTTGAGGACACAGAACTTAACAGATTTCTAATTTACTACAAGCAAGTAAGGAACTCTCAATCTACACAGATGCCCTGCTTTTGAGAAAACAAACTACGGCAGATACAGAACTCAAGAAGTTGCAAAGACTTTGCAGAAACTTGAAATGCTGTAAGGACCACCCAGACAAACTCACTGTACACAGTAATTTCACACATGCAACTTGAAAGCCAGCTAAGACAACTTCAAACAATCAGGTTTTCACTAGCCTGTGTGGTGTCATTTCTATGTCCACAGTAAAAAAAGTTTTACAAGACTTTTAAAATTTATTTTGTACCTTCTTCTCCATAATAAACTTATTCAGAATGCATTGATCCCAGTCAACCTGAATTTATTTTTTCTTTTTAAAAATAATTACTTAACATTTTATCTTATTCTCAACCTCAGTGAAAGTAGACAAAACATAATATTACTCTAAAATACTTTGCTCATTCTGAGCAAAGCTAACAAACAAGAAGTCACAGTGGCATGTTACTACAGAGCACCATGCAGACCAAAGATACTACTTCTCTGAAATCCCCTGCATGAAATAAACATATTCATCCACTGTGTGATTTATTAATAACTTTAAGGAAAAAGTCTTCAACAAAAGAGTTAAAAACACAGACAAACAAACACACATATCTGTACCTGCTTTGCCATTCAATAGTTTATTGTGGTAATACTGCTGTTCAAGCTTGGGGTTTGCACCAGGGCGCAGTGGTGCTTTTCCTGCACCTCTGTTACTAGTAACAGCCACTGGTTTTCCTGTGAAGAAGAAATGTATGTATTTATAAGTCAACATCTATAATTGCTGCTATTTTAATAATAACACTATTAGGTTAAAGTCATAAGGATGTCTATTACTTTGTAATTTCTTTCAAGCCTATACACTCTTACAGCATTAAGAAGGAAATAGCTATGAAAGTGACTTGCCATTGTGACTATGAATTTGCTCTTAGTTGCAGTCACATGTAAAGAAAAGCTTTAAAGAGTGAAAAATACAGCTATACTAGTTTGTCATTAATAACAAGTAATAATGGAAGTCATGAAACTTCTACAACATTCTAATGATTCATTAGTTTAAGACAGAGCAGTGTCCTGATTTTAAACTTTGTTTTTATTAGCTTAAGTAAACCAGAAGAGTATACACATACCAACACACTTTTAAAATTAACTGTACAAAATAAAATTTTTAGTAAACTTTTGACTTTTTAGTAATATCAATACCTGCATAATTTTTCTACAAGAAAATAATTTATGCACTGAAAGTTCCAGAAGACTTTCATGGAGCAGAAAAAAAAGTATTTGCAGAAAAGTCCTGGGCTCTTTTTATTCCAGTAATGGAATCAGAAACTTGGCATGAAATAAAAGATTTTAAGACTAAAACATAGCAGGAGAACCTTTGATACAGTTGCTTCTGCTTTTGGACAGAAGATAGCAAACAAGTTGTGTAAATGGTTTGCTTTTTCCAAAGATCTAGAATAGCTGGGGGTCAGATGCTCACCACTGCATCAAGTCTTCAGATTTGTGAATCACCAAAATTCAGCATTTGCACAGAACTAGTATCTCCATTTCTGAATGGCACATCTGTAAAAAATACCACTAAAACTTGCTAAGGAGTTCCACTAACTCTTCCTATGCCCTAAGCACAATCACAAAATTGAGACTTCTAAATGTGAATTGTTCATTTTCCAGGGCTTATAATACTTCATGTGCAAGAGCTTAGACAGAAACAGGAAGAAGCAGCAAATTTCCCTTGAAAAAAACACATCAGGCAAACAGACTATTAATTCTCAATCTTGACCCTTCCACTTTTCTAAAGCTCCTCACATTACATTCAGGAAAATTATTACAATATCCCATTCTTTTTCCCCCATTCTTCTTTCTGATTTTTTTTTTTTTAAACAGTGTCCAAAATCCACTTCTGATACAACTAGAATTTTATCTCCAAATTCTAAAACAGTATATTTAAGTCTCAGTAGGATATGTAAAATGTTATAGAGAGTGGTTATTCCAGATTTTACTTTCCTACTTTAGATATTGAAAGGAGACAGGGAAAATTTCTGTGCTCTCTTCCACTTGATTTTGGGTTGTTGGAAAGGAAGCATGAACATGAATAGCCTGACTATCAAGATGCCAGAAAGAAAGATTCACATGCAAAATTCATTTTCTAAGTGTGCAAGTTTGGGTTTACTTTCAAAGACTTAACTGAGTAAACTGTAACATGCAGAATTAAATACTGACCTTTGAGATCTGGCCTATTTCGGATAGCCACAGACACAAAGAAGCAATCCATATCCACGTGCATTATACAGCTCTGTGGCTTGGCTGAGCTTGCAACAGACACATTACCTAGCATGAAGATATACCAACAGAAAACTTGAACCCTAATTTATATACTTTGGTACTGCTCATAGTAGTCATCAAGTTTTGTCACCTTAAACTTTAAAGATATTTGTTTCTTCTCACCAAGAAGGTATTTACATTTACAAAATTCACAAAGAAATGTAAATGTCAATAGTAGACAAACAGCCTATACTCAAAGCTTCTATTTTCTCATAATTAACACCTTCTACCTAACAAGTTCCCCCAACACAAGAAGATTAGTACATGTCATGGGAACTGAATCTTAGTTTTGGTATATTAACACTGAACCTGTAACAGAACTTCACTCCCTTTACTTCCGTAATCAGAAGTCTGTTAAAAAAACCCTAATAAACCAGTTTAGCTGCACTAAGAGCTACCCTTAATTCTTCATGAAACACACCAAAATATAGTTTTAAACCTCCCATGCAACTGGATGTTGTCATTATTGTACCTGCACTCATGCAAACATTAAGCGAACATGAGCAAGATAGCTCCAGACTGAAAAACTTACACGCCTTAAGCACTAGAAATAACTGTGTCAGGTATTCTAGAAGTTCAAGTCTGCATGGCTATGTTGCTGACCTATCAGAGAAGACTATACATAACAAAGAAAAAAAAAAAAAAANTGAGCAATGCATAAAGTGTAACAGTGAAAAAACACTTCAATACATCAAGTGAACTGTTCTGCTTAACATCTGAATTAATTACTGGGCAATCAGAAAAATGCTTTCTTGTTTTTAATAAATTTACCATTTGAAACAATTCTTCAAAAAATAAGGACTTTCTTAGAATATATTTACAAATTAAGTGACCAAGTTAATGTTTAAGAAGTTTCTATTTGTCAAATGAAATAGTCATTAACTATCTGAACAACCCGAGCCAAATCAGAGAGAAAAAAATTAGTTTATATCATATTTTGATGGAAAAATACACATTAAGGTATCTTGTAACGTAATACGTTTTATAACTGGAGTGTCCTAGCACAAACACAGAATCAGTTAATTTATCTATCAATACCTAACAATAATTTATAGGATGTGTTAAATTAATGGCAAGTATATTTTCATATACAAGGGAGTATTTTTGAAGCGTAACAGAATCAGAATCTCTTCGATGCTACAGAGCTAGCCTTTTAATTTGGTAAGATTGTAAATGAGAGATTCTAAAGATGCAACATACTGTGTCTATACTTGTAAGACTGCCTCTCATGAATTACATTTTTTCATTTTAGCCTTTGATGTAATGACACAGAACATTTCTCTTCTGTCACAAGAAAGGTTCAGAAGTCTCATATGTCATTGCTACCCATTTAAACAGACCCAGAGGTATATAAAACTCTTTCTAGCAAAAACCAAGTAACTGAAGTTTCAATTAACTTCCAAATGTTAAACACATTTTAAGTTCTCACACTGATGTGTGAGCAGTAAGGCTTTCCCCCCCCACCCCTTTAGATTTTCACACTGCGAATACAGGCTTCTGTATTTAGATAGTTTGGTTTTTTTTCCTTGCTCAATCCATGTACCTTGGTAAAGTCAGAAATACTATTTCTACATGAAGGTAGGACAGAATATCACATTAAGTCATATTTTAAGTTAAAAAACCTCAAATGAAACAAAAAGAAATTGGAGCCTTTAGTTTTCAGTACACCAAAGTCACCAAGCTTTTCCAGATAGCTAGACTGTAACATGAATATTGAATACTAACCTGTTTCAGTTAGACAATTAATGTACAAATAAAGATATAAGGCACCTTCTCAACATAAACCTTCTTAAACAAGTATCTACCTGTGTCAGTTTTAAGTGCAGACCTGCCTGCTTTCCATTTTTTTAATTTTTCCCTTCCTGGAAAGACACCGCTGTTTTTTTTCTGTAGGCTGTTGACAAACTCTGTCAATTCACACTTCCACGTTGATATATGATGCAGTCTTGAACGTGAGTAAAAGTCAGAAATAAAACTACAATCTGAAGGTTTGGACACAGGTAGGGAAGCTGCCTTGCTAGGAGTAGGTACAGAAGTGCTTTTTGTGCTTGAAGGCCCCTGAACAGTGGAGTGGTGAGCACCATTTATTTTAGCATTACTGTGCAAAGATGAAGATGAGGATGAAATACTTATAGTCCTATGTGGATTCCAACAAAAGTCTGTATTTTTGTTGCTCTGCTGTAACTGCTGTTTTGTGCAGTCTCTGAAGTCAGCCATGCCTTTCTCTGTCTTCCCCTCCTCCTGCACAAGGCCTGGGGAGAACCTACTTACAACACCGTTGCCGGAGGGCAATGAGCAATCCTCTGTCTTTAAGGCACTGGTAGAAGCGTGTGTGTGTCCATTAAAAATGGCAGTGCTGCCTTTGTGAGACTGAATCCCATTTTGTTTCCTTCCGGGAAGGATCCTCTCCAGCTCTGTAAATCCAAAATTGTCACTTTCTTCTTCCTCTTCTTCATTCCAACTACTTACTCCATTGGGTGTGATCTCATTTTCCATCTCACACATTTTAATATGATTTCTGAAACAGATATGACCATTTAATACCATATATTTTATAAAGCATGTCATTTCAAATGCTAAGTATTTATCTTCCTAGCTATTATCAGTATGTACTGGAGCAGTTTTTACATATTCAAGTCATTTTTCTCAAACTCTGAGCCATACCCTCTCAATGTCACAGAATACTGTACAGCTCTACAAAAGATTTCACAGACTCAGTTTATTAATGCAACAGTATCAGGAGTTTACACAGGACTGACTAAAATCATGCTCATATTGGAAAAACTATTTCTAAAGCCTTTATTTTAGCCAGCAGTCTCCAAATGAATCGTAACAATTGTTTATTTGTTATCAGAACTGTATGACCACGAATGCTGCAGGGATATGCAAATCACCAGAAGTTATCCCTTTATCAAGAAACATTTTCCTCATCTACTTACAAACACAACAAGAAAAAAGGAAATATATCCAGAAAAATAATTTTCTTAAAAATAAAGTTATCTTCTTTCAATAAAAACCTGCTTAACGTCTACAAATCAAACATTTTTAGCTTACCACAGAACCTCAAACAAACTACTTGCCATTTTTAAAGTATATAAAACCGAGTATGCTGCCAGGAGTAAACTGGCAATTTACTTCTATTCTGACAGGGCAGAGGTAAAGCTTTCATTCAAAAAATTTACTCTGCAACAAGCCCTAAGTGGAATTAAATCCAAAGTCTTCAAGAGGTCATCTGCTGAAGAAAAGAATACAACCATCACGCTCAACTCCCAAAGCTAGCAATTTAAGTACACAAAAAAACAGATGGTAAATAATTAGCTATCCAGTGTACCAGCGAAAACAGAGAGCCAATTAACTGTGGCAACAATTTTGTTAAGAAAATGTGGTGGCTTGGGTTACCTGCCCCTTAAGAAGCCCGCAGAGTTGAGTTCTCCAGGAGGACCAGAAAGGTCCAGGAGGTGGACACTGGAAATTTTTATTTTATTATTCAATCTCATAATTCTGTATATCTCTGTATAAGTGGGCAGCAAAGACAAACTGCTCTCTTTTCTCACTTCCTTCATCTCTCCAGAGGGACTCCTTATCTGGTAAACAATGGGGGAGCAGACCTGCCTGCTGCCTTCAAGACTGGACTGAATTTTTGCTGTGCAATCAAGGCCTGTTTGGGCCTAATGGGTAACAATGAGGTGGGGAGAAAACAAGCATTGGGGTTTTATGGTTTAGTTTGGTTGAGGGAGAAGGTTTTGGGGAAATTCTCATGTATCCTCTATTTGTATTAGGTTTTAAGGATTCATGTATTCTGTATTTTCCTGTACAACTTCAAATACAATTTCTGTATTTCTCCAATACAATGAGAGCATCTTTATTTTACTTCCTTTGGGAGTAAAATTTATTTGCCCACTCTGTAAACTAAGACAGATTATAACAACCATAAATTACATTATACAAGTAGTTTTAAAGGAGTTGCATCATTGAAAGTAGTACATATTCAGTATCAATAAATAGGGCAAGCTTTTAAACTCCTACTTTTCAGACTAAAATGATATTTTTTGAAGTCTGAATTTAGTTCTAATTAAAAAATATTAATAATGCAATAATAGCAATAGATCATAATGGTATCACTCATTGTTTAAAATGCTGGTAAAAATATACTGCTTAAGATACTAATTTTGTGGAACTGATTTTGGTTTTCCTAAATATAGGCAAATCCCACTTATGTGGTAAAGTCTCCTCAGCACTATGCAGAACTGGACTTTCAAATAGATCAGTCAGCCCTAGAAGAACACAGACTGTCATTGCAAATCATAAAGTATAGTATCTTGTACGGTATCCTTGGCTCTGTTTGAACTGTAGTGTTGGACCCAATAACCTTCAGAGATCTCTTTCAAATCTCAATCATTCTATAATTTTATGATTCTTTAAACAACAAGTGTATGCTTCTGAAAAAGACGTGGAAATTATCTTTAAAAAGAGAGGCAAAAAAATCTACAGAACAGTTAGCTCAAGTAGAAAGCTTTTTTCCAAATTTTCCAGTTCCTCTGCCAGTTAAAAATCTTCCTGGTGCTTTCTGTTCTATTCCCCTCTTAAGGTCTTTTAGGATAATTTTTATAAATGTAATTGTTTTTTTTTAATCCATCTTCTCTCAAGAATGACTTAAATGATGATGTTGGCATACATAAGGTATGCTGTGAATATTTTTTTTTTTAAGCTAAATATGAGTTTAACAGCTAGTATATATTCACATTTATTTCTAGACACCTTTAGCAATAGTAATCAAATCATGCCAGCTTCATGTTTCTGAAATAAAGACTTACTTCTGAGTAGTCAGAACCCTTTAATTTATGTCTGTTACTTCCATAAAGATGTACTACATCCTAGGACTCCCAGGTCACTTATAAAGCAAAATGTGGACCAAAGACTAGATACAAGGCTTGAAGTCAAGGTAACTGTAGCTCTGTCCTTAACTACTCATATAGCTATAGCTTATTTTCAAATTTCAGTGCCTCAGAAGTGGAAATTAATGTAAAAAATGCTATGTAGCTATAAATTCAAGCCCATTATGACTGAATGATTAGCTTCTGCATTGCAAGATCAGAAACACTTACACCCTGTTGAGATCTTTAGCTATATTGCTTGGACCTGGCGTGGCATCTTCAGGCTTGCATACGCTATTAAAGTTGAGACCTTTTTGAACATTTGACTGCTTGGTGTAAAGCTGATATGGAATGTGCGAGAGGAGACGTCCAGCTTTAATGCTGAAAAAAAATAAAAGGAACATGTTAGTACTTAAGACATTTAAAGAAATCCCCAACATTCTATGGTAACAAACACCTCAGGTACAATAAACTACTACTTTGGTTATTACCTTTTGCTGTTCTGCTGTAGGCACTTGCAGTCCCTTCCACAATCTCTTTCCCACTACTAAGTGGATTGAACTGAAATATAATTTTTAATGTGGTGACTGGTACTATAAAAGATATTTGTGTAGATGTGTTGGTCAGTTGTCTACATCCATTTCTTCTCTCCAACTGACAGAAGTAAACCCCAAATACTTGATTTAAAAAAACAAAATAAGCAATGTCCAGTCAAAAAAAACATAGTGACTAGTGGTGGTTATTCTAACAATGCTCACTGAACTCTTTAACAATGCAAATATATGTGTCCCCAGCAAATCTGGGTAGAAATTGAACCAGGTCTGCTAGGATGCAGTTCACTATTGAAGAAGAACTGCTTCTACTCCGAAAGAATAATTACTCCTTCTTGTACGCAAATTCACCAAAGACAGCTACACAGAAGAAAAATTCCAATATATACCTTCCGTATACATCTTCCGCAATCATTCTAGTTCTGTCCTATATGTTCCACTGTATCTCTTGCTTCTTTATCTTCTTCCATTGAAACTGCAATTATACTTCAGTAATTGTTAAATTCCTTACAGAGGTCATGGATTTTTAAGTGGAATCCTCTCAAAAAGTACAATGGAGCATGAATTAATCTCTCCACCTTAACATCTGTTGCTGGCAGTAGAGGTAAGTCTTTCCTGCTTATACTTTGCTCTTCATATTGAACTCCAGGTCATAGATGCTTAAACTTCTTACAGCAAAGGTTAATAACAGTGTTCAGTTTTGAAGATACAGTTCAATTCATTTTTTTTAAAGAGAATTTAGCTCAGTGACAGATACTGTTTTCTGTTATTCAACACCTGAATGCTTTCTGTTGGGATATGTGCTTTTTTTGACAAACTCAAATCTGTACTGCTGTCAAGGGAGCTGGACAGTGGAATAAAAGCCCTTAGGAGCTTTTGTGCTGCAATTAGAGAGATGAATATAGTGGGAGATCACATTTCCCAATTAGAAAAATTAAAACTAGTTAGGCATATACCAAGGTCTGCCTACAAATCTCTTTCTTCATTTGTTTCAGAAACGGAAAGGCAGCAAAACTACACAACAAGGGGAATGCAGAGAGAATAATTTTGTTGCTAAAGCAACCTCACGTTACTCTAGAATACTGAATTTTGCATCTACTCTTACAATAGGATCTCTGTGTAATGCTAATCAAGCCAAAATTCTAGAGCTACTTGCATTTAACAACAGGTTTATGAGAGCCTGACTTCAGACCACAGTTCAGAATGTTCACAGTTCAGAATATGCAAATCTTTTATTACAGCAATAAATTTCAACATGTACCTTACATCCCTTTTATAAGTAACAGAAAAATCTTAAATAGTTCATATGGCATATTTCAAAGTATTGACATTTTTGTTGTTTTATCTTAATGTCTCTTGGTGGCTCTCAAACAAAAAATGAAAATAATAGCTGTTTTATTATGTGCCATGGTAGGTTCATTAATCTTTCGAAAGCAGAGAGATGCTATAGTGATAAGAACCAATAAAAGGCATCAATTAATTATTCATTCCATTATCAGGAAAGAATTTGAGTCACATGCAGTAAGTAAGGAACAGGGTTATGGAGACAAAAAGCAAAAACCAAGTCACTGAATTAGCAATTTGCAATATGAACTCAATCTTTTCTATGAAAAGAATGAAAAGAGATGACTTGTGAACATGTAATTAAGGATGAGATCATAATGTGTGCAGACAAAGAAATAAATTAAAGCTCCACAGACAAATGACCTTTCTCTTTTGCAACCTTTGATAGCAAGACTGAAGATCTAGCAACACTGCTTCATGAGCAATTTGTGACTGTACCATTTTAGGGCTGATTCTTAACCAAACTAAAAAAATCAGATCCATCATATTACAGTAACATCATGTGAACATGAATATTCAACAAATTTGGAACCTCTACATCCACTACACTAAACTACTGCACATCCGACTGAAGAACATTAGGTATTCCTACTCTGAAGAACATTAGGTATTCCATACATGAAGATGAAGTATTTAATCAATTAGTGTTCTTCACATTGTTGGGAGGATGGTGAATAATGAGAGGTTGTGAGACTACTTTTACTCCAGATTGTAACATAAACCCTTGTACTAAGACAGTGAGCTACCTGTCTTCTTGTGCCCAACCCCATATACCTGTCTTTACTCAGTTCTTCTGACTATTCTAAGGAACAACCTTCCAGAAACAAAAGATGCAGAACCTTAACATAAGACATTACAAGGAAAATGTTAGGAGATGTTATACATTGCTTCTAGCAAGTTTCTACTGAATGCATATAAATTGATTTTTTCCAACTTGGTTAAAATCATAGCAAGCTGGAATGGTATAAATGACAACAGCAATACCTTCCAAAAAAAACCCACATCTACTGTCAGCTTTACAAGTCCTTAGCTCATGGGTGAAGCCCTAAAAACTGTTTTTATAAGTGTACCTAAAGCCTTCTTCAAAACTGAGGAACATACAATTTCTGACTAAAGTTTTTAAAATTTACCTTGAAGATACATATGAAATACGTGAATCCAAAGTATTGAAAATCAGCAAATGGAAAACAGGAACTGCAAATAGGATTCTACAAGTATGTATGCAGAACACTTTTTTTGCCTGCTTCTGCTGGCCATCTAGGAAAGAGGCTGGTTAGGAACACTGTGTTAGCATGACACTGACAGAATGATTTCCAGAACATATTCCTGCCTATTTCCATCAGTTCCTCTGATGGAAGATGACAGATGTAAGCCAAACTGACTGCTCTGACCCTGGCTAACATATTTTCCAAGGACCTGAGAACAATTTTAGTTGACTCTATATATTCAAGTGCACTGAGGTACCAAATAACATAAATTATGGTTTTCTGTTGTTTGGGTTGGGTTTTTCTGGGTTTTGTTGTTGTTGTGTTACAAAGCCACAACATAATAAATTATTAGTTTGATTATTTCAATTTTCTGAAAATGCTTTTCAATTAATATTCTTCTTTATTTACTAGATGAAATGAAATCTAGGCAATGCACAAGACAATAGGTTAAAAAACAATCACCTGGTACCTACTTAGATATACTGAAATGAAAGCAAATTAATTGCTTGGATACTAAATGGAATGAACGGGATCATGCTCAGCTTCCTGGTATGCCTAAGACTTGCTGAATGTTGTCAGTGAAGTTCCTTAAGAAACAAGCACTAAGAAACATATCTTCAATATAACAGTAGTAAGATGCTGTTGCAAGATACATTTATTTTAAACTAAACCATAATCTCAAAATGCTATATTCTGTATTTCATATTTTTCTCCCAAAACAATAAATGGAAAGCAGTAGGCCTAAACTTACCTTTCCATGATCCATTCTGGACGAACTACTTTTTCTCCTTTCAATTCCTTTATTTTGGCATTTGGAAGATTTGTGGCAATGATGTGAGTTGTTTTTGATCTGGAATAGTACACATGATATTGGCCTCCATGCAACATCATTAGCCGTCTTAATTCATCAGCTGAGGGATCTACAAAATTAAAATGGGAAAAATTCCTGTTTTGTGTCAGCAAACACAGTAAAAAAATAACTTTGAGAAATATGATGCCATTACCAAAAAGATGATCTAAATTTTATTTTCTCCTGTAAAACCTTACAAATTCTTCAAAGAACAAATCAGAAAAAAACATTTCTGAAGAAATGTTTAACACTGTTTCTGAAGAAACTGGTTCAAAATGTAAAAATTCTATTTGTTTCAGAGGATTTTTGACAACACATACGGTGAGGAGGGGAAAATTACTCAAGTCGATTTAATGGCAAACTACATTAAAAACCACCTTGCGTCAACGTACCACAAAATCACATTAATTCACTGATCTTTTCACTAGAGTTTGGGAGAGCAGTTTATAACCAAAAGTAATGTAAAAGAATTAATACCAAAAGGGTTTCCCAACAGCACAGAACTCCTACTATACAATTTCTGATGTATTTTTTAAATTGTTACAGGGAATGAAGACTATCTTAAATCTCTTCTTATCCCTCTGATCATGTTAAAAAAGATACCTATTTTGCAAGCAGAGGTGGGAAAATAAAAAAAGTTTCAGCTTTTGGGAAACTTTTGCTGTGGTGTCACACCGACATTGAAAGGTGATGATCTGGGTCAGCAAAAATAGAATGTTTTGAATAGTCAGTCTGGCAGGAGATACTGGAAAGAAAAAAGTTTTTTAATACAGGAATAAAGTTACAATTCCTTCCAGCAGCCTACTGTCAGCTCTCAAAATATTTCTAGCACTTGATTATATATGTAACTTTTAACTAAAAATAGCACACATTTTCTGTCCTATTTCAGCCTTTTGAACAATTAGTAGAGTTCTTCTACCTTGAAGAATAAGCAAATGCTAGATTTTCATTAAGGAAATCATGTGTATTAAAACTGAATCAGATACATTAATAAGTTAACATGTCCATCTTAACCTTTTTCAGTCCACTTGAACTCTGTGCTCAAGCCATTGCTATGTTATTGTAGAAGTTGTATGCATTGGTTATGTTATAGTCACAACATTCCTGGCATAGGTCCCTGAGAAAGGCTTCTGGGAAGTTTCTAAAAGGTTGTTAAGCTGCTTTACAGAACCCAGGAGAGATACAAACCAGAGTACAGTAGATTAAATATCTTACTGCATTAGCATGCACTATCAGCCCACCACAGACAATGCATATATACCTTTCCTCTTATGCCTTCTTTCACTATGAATGGATTCACTGTCTCATGCATTACACCACTTTGAATGAGAAAACTCTAACATATGCACACAAGCATAAACTGAACACATACAAATACATATGCTCTAACCATCAATAGCTTAAAAAATTAAAAACGGAATATATGTGGTAGCACAGAAGAAACTGGAAGGTTTAATTTCACATAACTGCAGAAAGGTGGGAAAATTTACTCCTGTAAGTGACCATTCATGTAACTTACAAAGGTAATACATATACTCAGAACCTAAATCTGATTTTATATTGAAAACCTTAAACATGAAACACAAATTAACATAATACACAATGCATATGCAGCAATGGTAATATATTTACTTATCTGCAAACTCTTGTGTTTTACAGTTCTTTACTCCATTTAGGATTTAGTCAGTTCACCAACAGACACTATTACACCAACAAAGAACAAACCCTTAAAATAATAAAAGCTT
Organism: Psilopogon haemacephalus; assembly: GCA_013396835.1. Classification (NCBI taxonomy): domain Eukaryota; kingdom Metazoa; phylum Chordata; class Aves; order Piciformes; family Megalaimidae; genus Psilopogon; species Psilopogon haemacephalus. The sequence goes on from VWZI01000079.1 coordinate 116,038, forward strand.
CACCTGTAAAGCCATTGACATAGATTGCAACTCCACTAAAAATAGCAGATGAATTTCCATCCCTCTGGTGCTGTATGGCTGAATCTGACCGGAACTGATCCTCCAGTTTCTTAACCTTTGCTGACATGTATCCGCCCTAGTTTTTAAGGTAAAACAAAACAAACCCCATGATGTTGGTCCTATTTTCTAATGTTTACAGACAGAAATCAGTTATAAAATTGGAAAGGTAAGAAGTATTCCTTCAAATTTATTCTGATTAACATACAGAAGGTACATTGTTTCTCCAAATGAAAAACAGCATCCTGTTATCAACATGGCAGAATTTATTTAGTATTTCTTTCACCTTAGTCTATAATAAAAAAACTCTTTTACATACATTTTTTTAGAACAAAAAAAGAAACAAAAAATAAGAGAATGATGCAAGTCTGCATGTTAAATGAGAGGATCACTGCCTAAAGAAACAATGTAGAGAGTATTCATCAAGCTTCAAGTATTTTCAATTCTTCAATATACATGAGACAGTAGTAGCATAGTTTTTTACTTAAATTAGGTGTCTCAATTGTTTTTCCACCTATACAGAACATGGTGTCACACATAAAGAGTTTTAAGATTATTTAGCTTTTAAATGATGACTGAAAGCTATTTAAGGGTCTGAACTAATTAATTTTGTAATTTAATGGATTACTGTGAATTAAGACTTCAAAAGCTGGTAATTAAAAAATAATTCTTTCAAATGTAGTTTGCAACTGAAGCAAAGGGGTTTCATTTAGAACATACCTTTAGCATATACAACAAAATTGTAAAACTTTCTTAACCACAGTGCCATTTACCGTTTAAAAAACTCAAACAAAACGATGTGACAACCCACCCCACCCAAAAAACAAAAACAAAAAAACCAAAACCAACAACCCAAACCCCAATCACCACAAACAAAAAAACCCAGAAAACCAAAACCTAAAAAACAACCCACAACAAAACCCCAAACACTTAGTTTTGAACATACCCATATTCCCCAGCCATCGCCCTCAGCAGCCCGTTTCCGCCATCCACCCCGCCTCATACTGAAGCTTCTGCATAGGAAGAACAATAGGTTTAGTAATATCATCAGTGGCATTTCAGTGATGCATTACAGGCCATCTACAGACTATCAAAAACTGACATTTTTCAGGGAGCTTGGCTAAAGCATACAAGTTACAGTTTACCTAGAAATTAAAAATTGCTTAAAGGCTAGTTCCTCAGTTTTGTATTAACATATACTGTCACTCCTGCTGGGTATCAAAAAACATTTTGCTGTATTTAATCTGAATACAAAAAAAAAACATTACAATGTTCAGTTTCCACTACGACTTATTAAACTCTTCCTGTCCATTATACATCTCCTACTAAAAAAAAAAAAATGAGTAATAAAAGATTCTTAAGTACAATTGCTACCATTCATACAAAATACTGCCTAAGTCAGGTAAAATCTTTTATTTCATATTTGATACTATCTACATGGTGAGATTCAGGCAAACACCTCCTGGTACTAGATTAATTTTGTTAATGTATTTACAGATAATCATAAAAGGTCTAAACACTTGTTCCTCCAATGCAATATATCACAAAAAACCCCAAATAACTTGAAGACCATCTTATGGTCAATGAAAAGCCATATTATGGTCAATGAAAGGCCATTGTTTAAATGATCTAATAAGATCTACAGCTAGATTTATGATGTTTGTATTTCTTAATAATGAAAAAAATAAATATAGCCAACCAGCCAAATTGCCATTTTCCTTTACATAAAACACTTATGTCTGGACCGTGACCTGTACACATCAGTGCCCCCAAATGAGTTATTAGGTGGCTAGAACAGAACTAGTGGAGAGAAAAAGAAACGGTTTGGACTGTGGCCAACTGTTCACTGCACCCAAGTGACTCACATTAACTATAGTTGTTGTAATGCTGATTTTAAAATATTGACTAATGATGTAGTAAGATCATGAGGTCACTGCCTGCTATTATATCTCTGACTTTCTAGTCTTAACTGGTTCCCTGAATAAAAACATTGGTCTGTCTTTTAGGGTTATCAGCTCTTAAGAGTACAAGGATAGAACTTTGACACCAAAAGGAAGATTTACGTTAGTCACTTTTATTACTTAATTTCTATTCCTTTATCCTGCATAAAAATGCACCAGTTAATACACAGAAGGATTTTGCCTGTTAGGTTTTTTCAACCCTGTTTGCTTTTAAGATGACAGCTATTCTCTGGACTATCTATAGCATCATTCAGTAATAGAGCACAGAAGCTTCACTCTGTCTCCAGCCTACCAGAAAGGACATCTAGCTGTGGATGGAGATAACAATGTTCTAACACATTTTTCTGGAGACTGAATCCTATAGCACACAAAACTTTAGTTTCTTCTGAATCTGGCTAACAGATGAATTCTAGCTTTTGTCTCTTAAAACTCTTTTTGTTTTTCTAGAGCTATCAAACAGTTGTATTTAAAATCCAGTTAAATCACCCTTGATGCAGGCAAGTTTCATTGGCAGAATATGACACAGCTGCAGGAAAGTTTTCATAAATATGGTAATATTCACAGAATATTGCAATATGCCAAATTAGATGAGAATTATAGTCAAAGCAGGTGTAACTATACTGAAAAGACAAGCTTAAGTGGTATGTTTCAGGACCTTTTCAAACACAGGAAGATTGTGATGAACCTGGTTCTATTCTTCTTATAGTTGCTGCAATGTGAAACATAGTCTATGCACATGTATATAGTTATGAAGGCTAATTATATGTCAAGCAGATGAACTCTACATTAGCAACCAAAACAAAACAATCCTTCCTCAGTATGCTCTATTATTCCTCTAACAACCTCTTTCTTACTCAGAGACCAATTTCAAAGACACTGATCTTTGGGAAATTTTTAGTGGCTTGCATTATACCAAATAAATACCACAGAACTCTTAAGAAGCAGTGATAAAAAAGAGAGATCATTTAGACAACCACATGAAATACAAACCCAACTTTATTCCTGTAGAGGACAGTACATATTGGGAATGGCTTTCATATGGAAGATCTGTATTTTTCCATCAGCTGAAGTCAACTGAAATTCAAATCTATCACTTCTGGCTAAGAAGTTCAGAAAAAACAGGTATCCACTATGAAAATGTCATCTACTTTTTTTACATACTATAGGTATCAGTGTATGAGCTCATAAGAGACACCAGAATTTAAACTATTGATTACTCACCCTTTCTCCTTAAAAAAAAAAAAAAAAAAAAAAAATTACAAAGACTAAATGGGTGACAAAAAGACAGTGGTTCTATCTTCACAAAGAGCCACATGGAGGGGACAAAAAGCAACAGTTACAAGTTGCACCAAGAGAGTTTTGTCTTCATATAAGAAATAATTGCTTTTATAGTGAGAACAATCAACTACTGGAACAACCTCCCCAAGGACATGGTAGGGTACTCATCACCAGAGGGAACTGGACAGGGTGCTAGATAATCTCATCTAGGCATCCCTACCCATGAAAGGTTGGACTAGACAATTTTTTAAGGTATTCTCCAATCAGAGATGTTGTATGATTCTAAGTCTATCAAATATAAATTGGTATGAAACTCTAAAAAAAAACAAAACCAAAGAATCGTCAAGACTGTACAAAAACCATACAACAAATGACTGCAACATCAGCCTAGCAAAGATACTTTTTATGCCAGTCACTGAGATCTTGAGAAGCAAGATTTGATAGGTAGTTACTCTGACCCCTACATACACAACTGCTAATGTCCAATAAACCTAAGAACTGCTTTCATGAGGGTATGCTTTTCTGAAACCTTGAAAGACATTTAACTTTTATTCAGGACACTGGAAGGTGAGGAAGAGTGATTTATCTAAAAACTATTAGATCAGAACACCACAACCAGTGGGGCCAATCAGAATCATGCGTACATGCCTAGTTTGATCAAAACTGCAATTCAGAAAACCAAACTATTTTGGGTGTATCAAGAACATGGCATACCAATTGCTCTGAAGTTGTCTTCCTAGAGCCTGCAAAACAGCAGATGCTAGTGTGCAATGCTTACATACAACATCTGATAATGATTTATGCATTTCTTAGCAGTCACTCTTTTTGACTTTGCCACTCCACTTAAATACCAAACATACAAGTTTGGAACATGGTACTTCAGTGATCATTAGACGCCTTTGGCTCAAATACTGAGAGACATGGAGTATCTTCTTAATGCTGATATGAGCACAAATACTCAGTGATTCAGTGAACCACCAGTTACTAGTTTTCAGGTATCTCTAGAGTCTAAAGGACAAGCTATAAAGTGGCCCCTTCACCCAGAGAAAAGCTTTTAAAATAAAATGGAAATGCTCATAATCTGACCTGTGAGCACAAATAACAATTACAGGAAAAATGCCAACAAATTCTGAAACTACACAAAAGCCTGTAAAGGCAGATACAGTATTCCTTGGAATAAAACCCAAGTTTTCAGTGTAAGAGAAGCAATTAAAAAAAAAAAAAGTTAACATCTCCTGTGATGAAAAACTAACATGATTTGGCCCAGCATCTTTCTCTAGACCATACACAAATGGTGAAATCTTACTATTCTACAAAACAGGGCACTTTAAAATTCTTTCTACTGCAGAACAAGAGGTTCCACCTCAACACAAGCAGGAACTGCTTTACCGTAAGGGTCAGAGAAACCTGGAACAGGGAGGAGACTCCACAACCTCTCTGGGCAGGCCTGTTCCAGTGCTTTGTCATCCTCATTGTAAAGAAGTTGCTCCCCACGTTGAGGTGAAACCTTCTATATTCCAGTTTGTAGTCATTGTTTCTTGCCTTATTGCTGCTGACCAGTCAAAAAAACATTGATCCCATCCACCTGACACCTCAAGTATTTGTACACATTGATCAAATCTCTCAGTCTTCTCCAAACTAAACAGCCCCAAATTTCTCAGTCTCTCTTCATAGTGGAGATGCTCAAGTTCCCCAGTCATCCTTGTGGCTTTCTGTTGTACTCTCCAGCAGATCTCTGTCCCTCTTGAACTAGGGAGCCCAAAACTGGACACGGTATTCCAGGCATGGTCTCACCAGGGCAGAGTAGAGAGCAAGACCTGTGGACACACTTTTCCTGATGGATCCCAGTATGCCATTGGCTCTCTTGGCCACAAGGGCACACTGCTGTCCCATGGAGAACTCCAAGAATTCTCCAAAGCTGCTTTCCATCAGGGCAACCCCCAAGCTGTACTGATGCCTGTTGTTATTCTCCCTCAGATGCAGAACCCTGCACTTGTCCTTATTGAATTTTATGTGGTTACCCTTCATCCAGCACTTCAGCCTATCCATATCTGGTTGGATGACAACATAGCCTGACGGAGTATCAGCCATTCCCCTCCCCAGACCTCAGTTTTGTATCATTAACGAACTTGCTGAGGGTACACTCAATGTCCTCATCCAGATTGTTAATAAAACTGGATGCAGTACTGATCCGTAGGGAACACCGCTGGCTATAGGTCTCCAAGTCAACTCTGTGCCACTGATGACAACTCTCTGAACTCTGTTGCTGAGCCAGTTTTTGATCTACCTTACAGACCAACTGTCTATGCCACATCTCCTACAGGAGAAGATGCTACAGGAGACAGTATCAAAAGCCTTGCTGAAGTCAAGGTATATCCATAGCTCACCTTCATCTACCCATTTGGTCATGGTATCATAGAATGCTATCAGGTTAGCACACAACCACTAAATTCTATTGTTAAAGACTGTTATTCACAGCCCACAAACGGCTGATGGCATGAATGTTAAGCCTACATTTTTTGACAATTCTATAAACCTGTGTGTACAAAAGAGTTGCATAGCAACTATGAGATTTTAGATCATAATGCAGAGAATATAGATACAAATGCTGATGTATTATTTGTTTTAATCTCATCTGTAACACACATGATCTGATGCAGGAAAGTTAACTCCTGAAAATAAATTCAGGATGGTGTGGTTGTAAGACAAGAGGCTTTCCATTATCTTGGGCAGTTGGGGTAAGGCAGGTAATGGACAAACCAAGTCCAAACCCAGAGGTATTATGGGGAAAAATGCTTAGGAACAGAATAGAAACCTCATCAACTCTCTAACAATAATTGGGCATGGATCCTTATGGACTTTTACTTCCAGGTCAGTACTAGTGCTGCTGTCTCTGCCATGCTTTTCATTTCTCCAAGTATATGCTAGAGATACTTCTGCTGCTTCTTCAAGTAGCCAACTTGAATCTGTCAGAATAGACATTATAGGAGGGCATTTGAACTATTTCCAAAGACAAAATAAGGCTGCATTGTGAATAACAAGTAACACTTCAAAACTTGTATCTAAACACATGACATAAGCAACTTCTAATTCAGACAATCCAATTTCAGGTAACTGAAAACTGAGTGAAAGTGTAACACATTGCAACAGTTATGTTGCATTTCTGACCAGAGTGAACATCCTGTGAGTGTCCTCTAAGGCAAAAGAATTTAATTAACATATTCAAACACCACAAGCTTTATTTTTGAAGATGTAACTCTACTGCCAACAGAAATATGGGAATCTCATGCTACTGCTGATGAGTGCCTGCTTGAACTGTATACTGAACACATTCCAGCTCACAAGCCTTAGCCCATTACTTCCATTCTTGTGGTCTGTTTGAATTTCATATGTGTACATTCCAGGTTCCACATCAAACTCACTGCTCTACTTGGCACTCTGAGGAAAGAACTGTCTTAGGTGTTTACATGTTTCTCAGCACAATAGAGTCCTATTCTTGGCAGTCTTCTGGAAAAGAGATGCTACAAGTGGGTCTAAAACTTTTCTACCACATATTGAAAAGTTCAGAACACAAAAGAACTTTAATTTTTTTAAAGTTAGCATTTTTTTTAAAAGACACTATATTATTAAAGCTCTGTGACTTGGGACACTTCTGAGTTAACACTACTCTTTCATATTAAAACAGATTAACTATTATGTTACAAAGCAACTGAATTTTATTCGAGGCAGGAAAAAAAAGCTCTGATGGTGAAGTTCTGTAAGACAGTCAAATCTACTTGATGGCTGACTGCCACCAAAAGAGATGGTTCTGGTCTTCAACCTCTGATAGCTTAACAGGCTTTATGTCTTCCAAATGTCAACACTACCTTCAAATTCACATGACCCATATGTTTGTAGTGGTGCTATGTGCAACTTGGCTCACCGAATTGATGGAAAATTTACATTTTTTTCCCCTAAAATATGAAAACCCATGACAGTTACTAGAAAGGTGAAATACTACACAACCTGTATTAAGCATGGAAAAACCAAAGTCCTTCAGAATCAACTTCTTTTGTGTAAATGACTATTCTAAACAGGTGTTCAGTGCATACTATAATTTAGGCTTGACAGCAAAAAAAAGTTATACTTTGACCTTACAGTTAACACAGAAACTCTTTGCTAAACTAATCCAAATTAATAAGTTTACTCTTTTTGCAACTCAAAGTGTTTTTATTTCAGAACAGTTTGCTTTAACATCAAGGACTAATTACTTTACATACAAGCAACAACTAAAAAATAAGCAATTTTTTTGTTGGTGAATCATCACAATGACCTGAAGCAGTTGAACAGCAGATAAAAATTTACATGAGAGCTCTACAGGACAAAGCATTTAGACCTTTTCAGAACTGGCTTAAGAGTCTAGGACAGACAATTCCTTTAACTGTCACAACTTAAGGAACCTTGGACACAAGGTACTTGAAACAGCATTATTGCAGTCTTCACCAGCTTTGAACAGTCTGTTTTCAAGCTATGTCTTTTGCTTTTATAAACAGCATTTAAGATGGTTAGTTCTTTGAAAAATAGCAAGCCAGATTCAATTTGAGACCAACTGTCAATGTTTCATTCCCCTCTAGTAATAACACTCACTAGCAGCTACAGTCCATTTAGAGCTTGTCAACGTGGTTGATTTTTTCTTCTGCTCACAGGAGACTGGGTTCGGTTTCAACATTTCTGTACTGTTTGGTAAAATTTTGCCCCTTTCTCAATAACGAGTGGCTCTTGATAAGTTTTTATCACTATGACTACCATGTAGATCAATTAACTCTTTAGTTCAAATATAACCTCTTTCATACAACTGCTCTTATTGCCACAATACACTGGCAAGTTTTAGCAGATTTCAGGAACTGGCTTCATTTTTTCTCTTCTGCACTTTCTTCTGGGAGCTTCAACCCCAAGAAGACTTAGCACACTCGCAATCTTTATGGCAGTTTCTAAACACCTAAGTTCCAGAATAAAAATCTACTAAACCAAGATAGATTAAAAAACATAGCTTGTGGAAATCGGACTTTCAATAGCAACACAGTGGACATATTGAAAATCATCAACAAAAAAAAAAAAAAAAATCTTTCCACCTTGGACTTCAGTATCTGAAACAAATAAGCAAATTGAGTGTATGAATTGGATACTTTTCCTTCGCTGTCTACAGTTTTTGAGAACAAACTTTTCTCTCTTAAAAGGAAGACAAGGATGTTTATTTTTTCTACCTAATAGATCAACAGAACTAGTAGTTTTGTAGTTTGTGCACTCATTAGCCCAACAGTAACTCAGCCACACTTGTTTCTCAATAAGAAGCTTATGTGGAGGTGTAGTTTAAATAGGTAGCTTAAATAAATCGTGATACTTCCTCCCAAATAATAAGAGTTCCTTCTGCTGAAAGATTTAGGGCTTCATAATACTCCTTAGGCACAACTGAAGGAAACATCTTTGTAGAGCTAGAAAAAAATTTAATGAAGCAGGTAAAGTTGCTAAGTGGAGATATAACCAATCAAATAAGCACAAAATTTTCATGAGGTGATCAAAGCAAGGAATCTGTTAATGCTCTGAATTTATTAACATTTCTTATCTCTGCTGGTGAAAAATCTATGACATTATCTCTAGCTTCCCTAGATTTGAAGACAACAGATTCATGAAACCAAGCTGAAAGAGACTACACATTTTTGACTGGTTTTGCATATTTTGTATATTTGGCTACACAAGTGTGTATATATATATGGGTGTCTGTGTGCATACATAAATATAAGAGTCTTTGTCACTGATCTATTTGTTCAGATTAACCACTTCGGCAATGGAGAATAGGACTGGAAACAGATACACTGTCTGGGCCAATGCTCTCATTGACATAATGAGAAGGCACCGCTTCTCTACAAGTCATTTTTTCTGAAGTACCCAGGGCAGATGTGCTTTATGCTCATTCCAATGTTAACAGTGTACACTGAGCAGGTGTTGATCAGGTCAGGCTTTTCAGGGAAAATGGACAGAATACATCCATTTTGCTAATGATAAGTAATAGGTGATGTCAGATACTAAGGAGGACCTCCTCTCTACTCACATGAGCAATGCTAAATACACACGGCAGCGAAACTTCAGTAGTAAAAGCACATTCAGTATTTAAATAGGTTGAATTTCTGTTCTGGCAGTTTTAGAATTACATTATTTAATTCCAACTGACATTGCATAGTCAGGTTCCCAAATGTTTTTCTGATTTGCCTTTGAAACTCTCAAAGCTGCAAAAATCTTTCTTGAAGTCTTTACAAGATACAGCCTGTATGCTTAGCCTTTATTTTTTAAGTTTCTACTAAATATGAAGGATACAACAACCCTTCCTATGTCTGTAGCAAACTAGAACTATCTCCTAGATGAATTTAATGATCACAGATTCCTGAATTGCAGCAGCAGCAGTCCTTCAGTTAGTTCTGAAAATTAAACCCACATGAATGGAAGTTATTATTGCAGCCCAGGATTTAAAGCTGTTCTACACACTCACCTCTCTCCCACTGTAAAGTAGGAAACAGATGCTTCCTAATTTTGACTTCTGAACACCAGCTATCCCCACATGAAATACAGAAATGGAGAGACCACAGACACAGGAGATTCTCCTCCCTACAAATATTTGTGTCTCCAATTAAAATGCTGTCTGGTTTCCACAACAGAGAAGAAAGCAACTCTCAGGGAGAAGCATTACACAAATCTACACTGTCTAACACATTTGAGAATTACTCAAAAGTGGATGCTTTTTGCATTCATTTAGATTTGCTCTCTTACTTTCTTATTTCTTTATAATTCCATGATTACTCTCATTTCTATTAGATTCCAGTTTTTCCATCATTTTGCCATGATTAGGTAAACAAATGGTGCTATCACCAAATTATCTATATAGTATTCTTGAGGGAGAGTTTTAACATTTAGATGTTTAGCTCCCTTGCTGTATCTCTTCCAGGAAACACACTGCTAAGAGCTGACAGAAATCTCAGTGACAACAATGTACACTTCTAATAAAAACATGAAAATGTTCAATTAAAAAATTAATTGAATAAATAATAACAAATTAATTAAATGGGGAAAGTACATGGCAGGGTCAGCAAGTTTTTATTTTCTTGCCTGTCCTAAACAAATGATTTATTAAAAAAAAACAAACAAACAAACAAAAAAGGTTTGTACAATCATATTTTTTCCCCCACTGACTCAAAAGGTTTCCTTTTGTAATCACTCTTAAAGAAATATCTAATACCTGAAAGGGATGGTAGAAAGCCTGAAAATCTGCCACAAAATTTCTTCAAAAAAAACCATCTGGGTCAAGGGTTCAGAACACACTAATCAAAATCAGCACTCTGTTACAAGACACCATCATTGCATCAGAACAGGCTGTGACTGAGTATATATATACTACCCAGAAAGATGGACTGGTGCTACATTTGAAATGCCAGTTACTGAATAATACATTGAAGACACATACACCACACGTTGAAAAACGTACAATCAGCTTACTACTGAGGCTTGAAACACGCTAATGTATTTTTTCTGTTACGGCTTTACTTTTAAAACAATCCTCAAGTAGTTAAACATCAGTGAGTCACAAGGCAGGTGACTGTACTGTGTGTGCCTCTACTAATACTGTCCTACGAATGACCTCCAAGTCTGACAGTTTAAGATTATTTACTAACGGGATTTGATATATTATCCAGTGGAAGAATTGGACTGGATGAAATTCCAATATGGTGGGAATGGGTAATAACTACATGCTTGAGACAAGATGGCAAACAATTTGCCAGAGATTTAGATTTCTGAGTTAAATGTCATAAACCTCAGTAAGACAGAACTATTCCAGAAACAAATTTTAACTATAACCCCTAGAGACTAATAGTAATTGGGAGAACTGTGTTAGATGTTTGAATCTGAGTAACAATAGCAACTAAAAAACCCAAAGAACTTGGACTGTAAAAACTACAATCCTATTTTTGCTTTTTTGGACTACAGTATCAAACCTGAGACTGGACCTGGATTTTAAATCAAGATGCAGAACATACATCAACTCATCTTTTTATGATTAGAAAACTTTCATTAACATGAGCAGAGTATTCACAGCCCTGTCATTTTGAAGACCTGGATATTAGTTTTAAAGCATCAGAAATAATGGAATATTACAACATACAAGAGATTTTCTACCAAAAAATCATGTGCTTGTGATACTATCTCTCCTCTGAGGCTGTTAACACTATGCATGTGTCGTCAGGGCCTTTTTTGCTAACACGTCAAGCCAACGGTAACTATACAGTAAAATGCAGCAATATTAGATGGGGAAGGGGTGAAGAAGCATCACGAATACGTATGTCCTCCGGTGTCTGTATGCAAAGGCTTACTTATCAAGCGCGGGTCCTCTTCCTTTACGCAGACGGGCTGTACACACCACTATTGCTCAGCAAATACAACTTGTGACAAAACACGATTGAAAAAACGCAAGCAGATACATGCTGCCACGGTGGAGTGCTACAGCGTGCGGGCAAGGCTGCACAAGGGCTTGAGCTTTCCTCCTCCTCCTTCTCCAACCTATTTCCCTGCAATGACCCCTCAGCTGGCAAAATGCTGGCGGCATCGCTCCGGCTCTGCCTGGGGAGCCGTGTTGTGTCTGAAGCGCAGGCCCCATGTGACCAGCACACGCACACACACCGGTGCCGCGGCTGGCGGGGGAGGGGCAGGGCAGACCGGGGGTGGCAGTGGCTCCCAGCCCCGGCACACCCTCGGCCACTAGCAGAACGCGCGCGCGCGCGACCAGGAGTCTGTCCCACTCCCTTCCCCTCCCTCTTCCACCCTCCCGCGCGGGCAGGCAAAGCGGGGTTGAACGAGGCCGCCCGCACCGGTTACATAACCCCGCACACCACCCACCTCACACCCACACTGAGCCCCACTCTGGGGAAGAGCTGCGGCGGGCGGGAGAAGACCAGGCCGCGGGCCCAGGGAGGGGCTGAGACGGGGCCCAGCGGCTGCCTCAGGCTCCCCCTTATTTCCCCCCACCTTCACGAACTGCCCCCACACGCATGCATAGGGGCGTGCTCACGAGCACCAGGCGGCCAAGACCGCTGTGCCGTTACGGTTTATGCACCGGCTCCCGGCAGCTCTCCGCCGCCGCTTACCTTTCGCCGCGTCCCAGACGCACATTCCCGGGGCGCCGCTGCCTCCTGCCCTGCCGGGCCGCGTGGGGGCTTCACATCGCGGCTCCCCCCGGCACGGACGCACGCAACCACCGCCTCCTGCCCGCCTTCTTCTTCCTCCTCTCCGGGTCTCGGCCCCGGCCGCGCTCTCCTCTCTTCCTTCCTTCCTTCCTCTCTCTCT
>VWZI01000079.1:128973-158137 GCA_013396835.1 Psilopogon haemacephalus
GGTGGGCTGGCTAGCGGCGCGTGGCGGCGGCGGCGGCACCGGCACCCTCTGGCGGTCTGAGAGGCGCGCCGCGAGCCCGGGAGCTGCCGCAAGAGCGGCGTGGGCAGACATTTCACAAAGGGACGGAAGCAGAGAGGGTCGTTAGCGCACGGTGTAGCCCGTCCCGCTCGTTTCCGGGGGCCTCCTGGAGCTGGCTGGCCGGTGGGTAGAAGAAGCACGCGCGTCTGCCCGCAGTGCGGCCGTGTCTCCTGTGAGCGCGGCAGCAGACGACGGGCAGGCGTAGGTGAGGGCGGCCACTCTGCGGGGAGCTGTCTGGCAGGTCTGCTGCTTCAGGCACAGGTATGGCCGGTCCGCCCGCCTGCCTGGGACCGGGCGTGTCCCGGGGAAAGTGGAAACAGCTTCTTCGCTCTGACGGGAGTCGGCACACGCACCTCACCCTCGTTTCTGCTGTCCGTTGCCGCTCTCAGGGCCGCTGTTTAGACGGAGGGTTGAGTTGGGTCGTGTCGATGGTACTAACGGGAGAGACCTGCACTCTTGCCCTTGCAGAACATCTCTGGGTGTGCTTTGGTTAAGCCCTCCGGACAGGCCTGCTTTAGGTCACCCCAGCAGCGTCCCTCACTTGGCCGAGGCCCTTGGAGGGGGCGGCAAATCGGGGATCACACCACAGTTCTGTCTCTGTCGTGGCTGGAGCTTGGGGACTTAACGGGCACTGAACCAGGTTCAGGCCCCACCAGTCTTAAACTAGCAGGGGTTTATCACAGAGTGAAAAGGGCCTTCTCATTCCCTTTGCTCACTGGATATGAGAATCTGACACCCATTGGATCCTCACGTGATTCTGCATTTTTAAGTAGCTAGGTTTCTAAGGGCACTGCAGCTGCCTGTTCTTCCTTGGTAACTTTAAAATCCAGTGGCCATTTCATCTCACACTGAGGAAGGGATCCCAGCTTCAACAAGAGCAGCAGTGGTGTGAGAGGCCAAGGTAATTTCCTTGCTGAGCTTTCTAGCACCAGACAGCACACTACTCTGCCAAACCAGTCACAGTGTGGGGGGTTTTCTCCAGTTCTCCCCTGTTTACAGCTTATGGGGGTCCATTTGAGGTTCTGTGAAGTGTGTTTGTGGGGATGCTGGGAAGAAGATAGGGTATGTGGAGGCCCTCGTGTAAGAAAGTAGGTGCTATTGTTGTATGATTATGTAGGGGAAATTAATCTTTAGGAAACTAGACTTTATTTGTTGTGCTTACAGAAAACTTGCTTGTTACTGGCTTACATGTTTTAATTCTGGTATATGTAGTTTGTTTTATAAAGAGAAAATAGCCTGTCCTACAACTGTACACACTAATATCTGCTATGAGTCCGTGTTGATACTTGGCAAAACTCTGGTTTGGCTAGGAGCACATGAGTCTACCACATGGACTCATGTCCAGAGATGTCTTTCTCTAAGAAATGTCCATATGTGGAACCTTATTTTCTCTATGCGTAGCTAGTCACATACTGCTTAATGTATCCAGATAGACCTAATTTGACTTTTCCATATTCTATCTGGGTTGAATGTCAGCTATTTTAGCCAGTATATGGTTTCTTCATTTCACTTAAAAAAAAATATTTGCGGAAAGTGATATAAATTATGATAAAATCACAAATACTTGGCTTTCACTCAGTATTTTAATTAAACTCATCTTCAAAATGTGTGTTCCTTGCCAGAGAGAAGAACTAGCCATAGAGTTTTGGTCAGCTTTAACCTGTCAAATTTTAGAGATGTGGCTAGCTACTTTCTGTCTTATTTTCATGAACAATTATGTTACATGAAAAAAACACAAAAGGTTCTGAAAAATACTTTGCTCCAGACTGGCAAGGTAGAGATTGGTAGAGACATTTCTCAGCAAAAATGGCCTAGTGAAATGGATGTATTTAGATAATATAACTTCTCTGAACAAAGTAACTTTAAAATATTGTGATGGGATTTGGTGTTAGTTTTTCCTTATACAACTGTTTCTCTAGGGGGGAGGTTGTGAAACAGGCAGAAAAACAAGTTACATAGGGATTCATTTAGATTAGAAATAACAATTTGGAAATGCTTAGTTAATTATTAAATTTTGGTTTTAAATAGAAGCTGACATAAATTATAAGGGGAGCCAACAATTATTTAGAGTGGCATGTGGGGACAGCTATTTTGTTCTGAGAAGTAAAGTTGGGGTAGGAGATAACAGTGAAAAAGGCTGAAGTAGCCATACTATACAGATTATATACAGTTAGTTAAGATAGGCCAGTATAAGTTTAAGAAGAAACAGAAAAAAAATCATATTAAAAGAGGACAAAAATAGAAATATTTAGGGAAAGGGCCAGTTATTAACAGTAATAAATTATTTTCTATGCTTTGTAAAGCTTACATGTTGAAGTGCATCTGCACCAGCAGGCTTGTGAGCTGACAGAGAAACATCTTAGGTTATAGTCACTAGGCTGGGAATGGGGTCATGTGCTTATTCGTTATGTAAATATTTAGAGAGTGAAGCCTGGCTCAAAGCTTACTGAGTTCAGTAAAAGCATTCTTGCTGCCTTCATCAAATTTGGAATCAAGTCTGGGGCTAGTACAGAGGCACTGTATGTACAGACTTCTTTTCACTAGAACTGCAGTCTTAATTGGGGCATCTCAGTGAGGTGGTAAGCGTTATGTCATTGAGGCATCTTTACCTGTAAATTCCACTTTCTGAATCAAAATTTGCTCCAACTTACAAAAAATGCATCTGATGTAATTCCAGCCACTTCAGCACAAAAGAATTTCCAGGTGAAATACAAGAGGCTCAGTGTTATGCTACTTGCAGCCTAATATGAGATACATGACCAAGAGGTGACTGTGACTGCTATGACCTTTGAAGGCTGCTGTCATAAATACATCAGAACTTTGGGCCTCTTATTTTTTGAAAAGGTATATAAAGCCACCAGTGGAAGATCTCTCCCCATTCTGTTAGCTTCTCCTAGTCTTACGTGTTTCCCAGACTGATCTTGGGCTGTCATAGTACATATAAACAGAGAACAACACATAGTAGAGGTTTTAGCAAGGTGGGGGTTGATCTCTTCTTCCAGACAAGAAGTCGTAAGACAAAAGGAAATGCCCTCATATTGTAGGGTAGGAAAGGAAATGCCCTCATATTGTAGGGTAGGATTTTATTGGACATTAGGAAAAATTTATTCACTGCAAGGGTTGTCAAGCACTGGAATGGCCTGCCCGGGAAAGGGTTGAGTCACCCATGCCTGCAAGTATTTAAAAGATGTGCAGATGTGGCACTTAGGGACATGGTTTAGTGGTAGACTTGGCAGCATGGGATTAACAGTTGGACTTGATCTTAAAGGTCTCTCCCAACCCAAACAATGCTAAGATTCTATGATTGCTTGCTATTTTGCTGCTATGTAGGTAGTTATATTTATGGGGAAAAGCACTGCCAATTACTTTACCAGAGCCAGGCTGATCATACAGTAAAAGAAGGCTCACCATCCTCATCCCATCTCCAAACAGAGAGACTCAGTAATGTGAACGTGACTAGTTGCTGCTCTCTGGTTTTCCATACCAGTCACCAATGCCTGCAGCTTCTCTAGCTCTTGTTCTATCATAGCAGTCCCCTGACCAGCAAATAACTGAGACTGGCTGCAATGTGACAGCTAGTGGACTTTTTCTGTACTGTATGTACTGTAGCTATATCCTTCTCAGTCTGTAGTTCTACTGGTTAAGGAGCTCTTGTAGAGTCACCCATGTATTCGTGCCAGGCAGGGGACTCCCCAACTCAAGTTAATTTCTCAGCAGCGAATGCAGAGGTGATTTTGATTCAGGCAGCAGGGAGCTGAGAAAAGGGGATCACTGAATTCACATCAAATGTGTTGGATGGGCTCTCTGGACCCTTTAATAATAACAGGTCAACTCTGTCTTTCAACAATGTGACTCAGCTATCCACCCTCAAGCACCAAGTATTTTTCTGTCCACAAGCCATGGAACGCTGTTTAGTACCAAAGGGTGTATAGTTACATTCCAACACACCCAATACAACAACCTACGGTCGGCGTGATGCTATTTTACGCGCCAACACCCTTGTACACACCCCACTCCTGGAACAGCCAGCTGCGTGCAGCTGGGGGAATGAAATCCGAAAGTAGTGCTCCGATCCGAAGCCGACCCCAAGCCAAACCCCGGCGGGAAGGATCGGCATCCGCAGCGCGGGTGGTACGAGGCGGGCTCCGTGGCAGCGTGCCCTGGCACGGTGCGGGCGGATCCGCGTCTCCATCTCCCGCCCAGCAGCAGCACCTAACGGGGCGGCGGCGGCACTGCAGGGGAGCCGGCGGCGGCTCCCGGCGAGGCGGTGCTGCATTGCGGGCCCAGCCCGCCCCGCCCGCTCCCCCCGCTCCCCGCTCTTCCCTCTCCTCATTTCCCCGCCTCTCTCCACTTCCTGCGTGGCACGGCAGTCCCGCAGCAGGCCGGTATGGTGAGTTTGAGGAGCCACTCTCTCGGAGGATCGGGAGAGGGGGAGTCCGCCCCCCGCTGGCAGGGAGCGGAGCCAGGCGGCGGCGGCGGCTTTAGGGAGGTAGCCCCAGACGGGGTCTATACGCAGAGGTTTAGAACCCTGACCTCCTTTAACAGGGTTGCGGTTGAACAGCCTCGGTGAAGACGCCGCCGTGCCCCGCGCTGGTGAATAATGAGCCGCCCACGGAACGGGGGAACAGGCGTGTCTGCAGTTTCGCACGTCCCTCGCAGGGCAGAGGTAGCTGTGAACGACACAGACACATGTCGCGGCTCCTGCAATGCTGTACTAACAGCCTGCTGTAGTGATGCTCTAAATATTGACATGTAAACGCTGCAGGATTGTTGCAGTAGTGTCTTGACCACGCAGTATTGTTTCTCGGGAATCAGTGGAACTGCTGCTGTAAAATTTCATTACCTGGCGTTAATATCTTACGTAAGGGGCTATTGTTACCCGCACAAACTCTTTAATCATGATGCCAGTTTTCATTAGATCCCGATGGACAATGCAGCCAGATAGAATATATTTTATTACAATGATAATTGATTAGTTCTCCTATGTAGGGCTGCTCTTGCTCTTCGAAGAGCAAGGAAAGCTAAGGAAGATTTCTAGCTGTCTAGCTAGAGAGAGAGAAATCCCTTCTTGTGTTATCTTTGAACATCAGAAAAAAAAAAAACCACAACAACCCACTTCTTCAGGATAATCTACACTTGCAAACAACTTTAAAAACTCCAAAACACAAATTGTTCATTTGTTTGTGTGTTTCCCTGATCATGTTACTAAGAACAGTTCTAAAAGGATAAAACATGGTAAAATCGAAACTGCCAGACAGCAGCAGTCTATATTTGGGCCTGGCATTAGAGCAAATGGCTGTGGCACTCTGTATAGGAGACACTCTTAAGAAAAGAACAAAGACCTAGGTAAAGAATGGTGGGAAGCAAAACAATTATGCAACAGACAAATCTGGAAAGGAATCATAGCCAAGTTGTCTCCAGGCGTTTTGCTAATGATGGAACAATATGGCTGTTCCATTACCACTACAGTCTATGACACTGCAGGCAAAGGTGTGAGCAATGAATACTTCTGCGTCTTCAGCCAGCCCAAATAAGGGGAGCAAAAATGCTGGCATGAGAACCTGCTCTGATGGCTTTATTTTACCAACCTATTTTACTCTTCAGTAGTAGTTTTGGAGTGGTGCAAAAGTTGCCAGGATGAACCACTGCAGGAGGCCTGTTTTGCACACAGTATGGATTAACTGAAGAGTAAAGATCACTCAGTCCTCCCCTCCTCTTGCACTGATGGGTGCAACTTTGATTAACTGGTACAGACTCTGGTCATAGCTGAATGATGAAGAGTCCTCCCCTAGTCATATGTCAAGGCTGCATCTGCCCTTGGATCTAAGAAGACTACATAAAATAAGTTTTATCTAGGCTAATTTTGTGATAAGGCTGTCTAGGACACTGCAGTGGAACTCATTTTAGATGAAAATTGCACATCTGCAAAGATTTTTACGTTAGCCAGATAGTGCTCTAGCATCTTCATTTCAGTAGCTCGCTCAATACAAAATGGGTTTTGTGAAGAGCAAATACACGTAATTGCCACCTGCAGCCCCATTTTCAATTAATCTGAAACCATGACTCAGTAGTCACAGATACTGTGAGGCAATAATATAGTAGCTATATACAGAGGCAATATAATGCATGCCTGTGGACCTTTTATTTTTTTTTACTCTTCCTGCCAATTGATTGTAAGTTGATTCACATATTTATTATAAGTTCTGCATGTCCACTTCAAAGAGAAGTTGAGATGGAGTCTTTGATCTCTGTTGCTGAGTTTCTTATTGTAGTTTCTCCATAATTTCTATCTGAGCTTGGAGTGTTGTTGGATACAAGCATCCTTATGGAATTTTGCCAAAAGCAGATGCTTACTAGAGCGCAGGATGGCCTATTTCAAACCAACAAAGTTACTGTCAGGCAACTGGATAAAACCTCCAAACCAGTAACAAAACCCTAGGTATATGTATCACAGTAATACATAGAAGCCTAAAGCTGTGTCTCTCAGGTACCTTCCCAGTTCCTCCATATTCAGAAATGTGTATCTCTCTTCACAGTGACCAAGCAGATGGCCTCCCTGCTGATGGCAGGACTTTGCAGGCCCATGTTGGCCTGTTTATAAGTTGCACAGGACAAGAGCTCTTACTCTCTGAAATGTTAGTTTTCTGCTGTAAATTCCAGGTGGTCTGTATTTGTGCTAAGGCAAGTGAGATTCTTCTGATACAAAGTCAGTTACCCTCAGTTCTTTTTTCCCCTTTTACTACTTGGAGTCAGTGTGTTCCTCTCCTCACAATTGTTTAAGGTCTCGGTTATATGGAAATCCATACATTTTATTCAGTACTGCCAAAGCTGGTTTTGTTGTTTTTTTTTTCTTCATTGTGATCAGGGAATTAATGTATGTCATTGGCAGCGTTCAGATGGGCTTGCCAATCTTCTCTGCACAGATGGCAAGGTGTTGCTGCAATTCGTTCTTTATAAAGCTATAGAACTCGTATTTTCAGTGCTGGAAATCTGCCAGTACATTTGTTCTGTCTCTCAGCATTTGAGATACCTGAATAATGGTGAGTGCCATATCTGAAAAAACAAGTTACAGGGATTCTTCTGCAACTTCCAGTTAACAGCCAGGAAGGGCCCTAATGTAATTTGGGAGACAGAGTTGCACTCTGGCATATTTTTGAGTGATAGGTCTTTTGGTGTCTCCAAGAATGCGAGTGTTGAAAAATGCCACTGCCATCAGTGAAGTGGATGCGGTGGATTTAGTGAATGCTGACATAGAAGATGCAATTTGAACCAGAGATGAATGATTGAATTGATTTCTTCTAATTTAGATACCTACAGCTGAGCTAGCTTTGAATATACTTGTTTCCACTGAGTATAAAGAGACCCTGGGATGAGTAGCTCATATATAAAGGTCTGTGCTTTGGAGTGTTTGATATTAACTAAGATGAATCTTACTCATAAAAGTTAGTGTCTTATATTTGTCTGACTTTTCTGCCATGCATCATAGTCTTCTTACATGAGGTAGGGTTATGGGCTATAGGATTTGCAAAATATATAGGAAAAGGAAGGGTTAGGGAAAAAAGGAACAATTGGATAAGACAAATATATTTTCTACAAATACAAGTATCACATATAATGGCTACCTGAGAAATGTGCTGTGGGAGAAATGAATGAGTCTGAAAAGATGAAAACTTCTTAAGTAAGACACCATCTTCAAACTCAATACTGGGCACTCCTGTGAATCCTCAATCAAGTCTCAGTGCCTCAAAGTCTCATTAGTGGCAATAGGGATCACTTTGTCCTATGGCTTTTCTGGGCTACTGGGAATCCCACTGACAGCTCCTGAGAAAGCAGTCTCTTGAACTGGTCTGACCTACTCTGTCTCTCAGCCCAGTGTAGAGTCCCAGAGAGTGACAGAATTTGCCACCACAATACTTAAGGAAGGGATAAACAAGCAGAATGTGAATGGTAACATGGGGAAAAGAGGACACATGACCAGAATAAAATGGCACAAATGTTACAACAGATTTAGTAGTAGTATAAAAGAAAGAAGCTTGGTGAAGCTTGAGGTAGGAAAAGATCTGGAGGACATTTGTGAGCAAGAGGGAGACTGATCAATACAGGATTTTTTGCATGTAGACAGACTTCTGCAAAAGTCTTGGAGAGAATTTAAATTGCTTTGGGTGATGAAATAGGGAATATCATACTTCAATTGATAGGACATTGGAATCCTTCTCTTTCTTGCAGGATTCCTCTGTTACTTTTACTGGATGTAAATTTGCCAGAAGTTAAAGCAAGTTTGAGGTGCCAGGTTGTGTAGAGAAAGTTTTCAAAGGTTCCAGTGAAGCAAATGTTACAGGTGCATGCTCAAATCACACTCCTGATTCCAGGCAGTTCTATGAGACTGCATGTTGCACAAATTGTACAGCTGTGGTGTATAGGAACAGGTTGAAATCAGATTGCAAGAGCTTTGTTGTTAAAAAGGGCTGAATATTGGCCGTCACTTTTCTCCCAGAATGCAAACTCTTCAGATGTGAAACTAAGTGAAATTTGTCTTGGAGCTTTATTCTTCTTGGAGGCTTGAGATTAAGAGGAAGATTGTGAAGAATCTTCCCACTCATGCCTGTGGATTGCTCTGACTCATGTATTAACGAAGAATAACAGAATGCTTCTGTGAATTAGCAACATTCTTCTTTCCTGCTACTTTGTTCTAGCAGAACAGAGGATATGAATGTTGTATGGAGCAAATGCTTATTTTTCCATGCTCAAATAGTAGCAACATTTTTTTTTCCAGAAATGGTGAGCACCTAGAATTCAAGCTGATTTTAAGTCTGTGGAACATTTGGGATCTCCAATCACAATTATAGCCCAGAGCAAGTTAGTTAAGCTCTGTGTGTGTTTCCTGCCTGAGAAAGGCATAGCACAAATTATTTCCTCTGACATTTGTAGCTTATTAAAGATTTATCCATGTTTTGCACTTTTAACTCAAATTACAATGTGAAAACACTGTAAGTGGGAGCAGCAAATGTTGTTTGGAATCAAGCCAAGTCTGCCTGAACTTGGCATCGAGAAAAGTCGATGCGCTTCAAAGGAAAACTAGATCTTTTTTACATGTGAAACATAAACCATCTGCAAAAAGGTAACTTTCTGAAGTGACCATCCTGTGGTCATTTTCATGAGAACTAAATGATAAGAAAATCCTCAAGAAAATGCACAGGTTGTTTAGTTCTTCTTTTACCTGAATGTATCTGGGATGGGCAACTGTTAATGACTCAAGTGCTTGCTCTGCTTTCAAGGGAAGACTGGAAAAGATCATCTGAAAGATTGCTCACTCTGGGTAATCCAAGACAATTTTTCTCCTTAAGTGACAGACCATATAAGGCAAAGGCAATAGACCAGCGAGTCAGATTTGCTGTTGTTAAGATAGAAAAAAAATTCCAAGAAAATGCCATGTAGTGCATGCCTGAGCACAGCATAAGGCTTTCACATAAACCCTGTTTTAAAAGCATAATTTCTTAGCCTAGACTATGCTGTTGCTCCCAGATGGGAAAAGAGCATGTCCCCATCTTACCCCTGCTTCTTCTACACACGTCTGTCCTTCAGTGTGTGGGACATTTACTGAAAGGATTCAGAACAATTGTTTTGTACTAGATTTTCAAAAACTGCACTGTCGAGAGGAAGTTTGTGCTTTTGCCTATGTGGCTATGGTGGTGCTGGTTTCCATATGAATGGATCCTCATTTTGTTTTACTGTTCCTCTTTCCTTTTCCCCTTTCTTGATGTGTACACATCTGCAGACATTAGGAGATGTGGCATATGCTTTTCCTCCCATTAATAATAGTGAGAGCTGTGGGGTGGAGAGTGGTATGTACTGTATCTTGGTGTGGACACACTAGTAGGGCTCTGAAAGCTGCAGTAGCTCATCTGTAGCCCATCTTGAGATCCCTTATGTAAGATGTAGCCTTTCACTCTCCTGTAGCATAGGGCCTGGGCGTAAAGTTTATCTCAAGCAGCCTGAACCATATGTGAGGCTAATTTTTTCCGAAGCTAACCCTCCTTTACCATATGAATGCAGCAAGTGGCAAATCCAGGCAGAGTGCTCTGTCTGCCCAAGGAATGAGAGGATCGTCTGGATTCCTATGTCTCTGCTTGTGTGCCTCATCTGAGCTGTGTGTTGGTTGAATGGTAAATCTGGAAGCACAGAGAAGCGATAAGGAACAATGCAAACTGATTCAAAAGGGATTTGAATCATTTAGTTGATGAGCCAGCAGATGGCAAATTCTGCTTGGTATAGAAAATGAAAAGTAATTAGTCTGGGAACAAAGAGCAAATGTAGGGAATGGGTATTACATCCAGTGCACTGATCAGAGAGAGAAAGGGGTTACTGTGGAAAAAAAATCATAGAAACTGACACTTCAGTGCACAACTGCAATATAAAAGGCAAACAAGACACCAGACTGATGGAACAGTGAGTTATAATGCACCACAAAAGAGGCAATACAGTCCTCTGGAAGATGATTATTAGGGCCCTCTAGAATGCTGCATGGCGCATGGGTCACTGTCTTAGGAATGTTATTTTTGGAGAAAGGTGAATTATAAAGTAACTAAACTATAATGGTTTTGATTATTTCAGTTCTGTGTTAAAATTAAGAGGTTCATTCTGAGGGGTCAAAAAGACCTTAAAGAGATCGTAAAATCATAGTAATGATCATCACAGTTGCCAGAAAATAGTCATAGTGCTACAAGATTATAAAAATTAAAGAAGTAATACTGAGCAGAGAGCAGAAACATCACAAAACTGCCATGCAGAAAAAGATGGTTACCTTCTGACTTCATTGAACTAGCTAAGAGTGAATATTGGACACTCATAGCTCAGTCAAGTGAATGATGTACAATTATGGTACATGGAACAAACAGGCAGACAGTAAAGGTCCAGATGAAAACAGAGAAAAAATGGTTTAGGGGAAGAACACTTCACCTATGTTTCAGGTTTTGTTTTTATTTGTATTCAGTTTCTGAAGGTCCCTGAACCAGGTCTGTCTGCTAATAGAAGCACCAGCCTTTGCACTCAGGCTGTAATGAATGTGGGTTCCTCCAACCCACTCAAAAGAGGAGAAAAGGGGAGGGTAAATGTTCCCCTGCCTTCGTGATCCTGCTTTCAATCACACCAAATGAAAATAAACTAGCTTCAGGCCTCCTTGTCCTGGAAGCCTAATAAGCCTATTAGATGTCCCCTTTTGGAGAAAGGTGGCTTGGCCCACCCTTCTGCCAATGAAAGGCTTAGGCCCTTATGTGCCCTCCCAAAGTGATTAACAGGTACCCATGGGTATTTAGGTACAAGTTAGTGTCTTTCCCAAATAAGGGTAAGCAAACCCTGGGTTCACCTCATATGGTCAACTTTGCAAATGCTATTCTAGTTGGTGAATCTCTGTGGCCAAAGGGGCCACTGCACTCAGGCAAGTAATATAAACTGAGCAAAGTTGCAAGCAGTAGTGCTGCCCTGTGCTGCCTCTGCCTCACTGCCCTGCCTCAATGTGTGCTGCTCTGCTCTATGTTCTGCTCTACGAATTGCTTGGCTTGGACAATGTGCTCTGCTCCAGCTCATGCTTCAGACCAGGTTAGCCCCAATGGGCTTTAAGGACCTGGAAACATAAGTGCCTGAAGTTTAGCAGGAGAAGGCATTAAGTGCCTCACAAGATGGTGAGAAGTGCCACTGACATTGTTCTTTCTGCACATCTGCAAGAGATCCCGCCTGCACCTCTGCAAACCTCTCTGCCAAGAGGAGCCAGGATCAGGTCAGAGTTCACCTGTCTCTTTCCCAGCACCCTGCTAAAGTCAAGGAAGATCTGGAAGCCTGTCAATGGCTATCAAGACACTGAGCAGTTCCAACATTGCTACAAAGGAGCCAGGGACTATCTCTGAATTCTACTCCACTGCTGTGAGTAAAACAGACTTTCCCTAGGGCTTCAGACTGCCTATTTATAAGTGAGGCAAAACCATTTTGTAGCTAAACTTTTCCAATATTCTGATTCTCCTAAATTAATGAATTGCATCCTTGTGAAGATTTTCCCGACTGAATTATAACCCAAATTTAACTAGTTTGTACATAGTTTGTGGGTGGGGCTTTTTGGAAATAAAAATAACTACATATTTTATAATTCCTGCCTCGTTAATTACCCACAATCAATTCACTCCTTAAGACAGAAAAGTTATTGGGCTGCTGCTTATGAGAAGATGGGATGGCAACAAGCTGAATTTTCGGTCAGTGGATGGTTTACAAGGTTAGGAAAGGAGAAAACTGGAAGCATGTGTACTTGCAAAACAGTATGTAAGCATTTAAACTGCAGTTAAATAGATTTCAGGCACCTAAGCCTTAGAAAATCTGTATTTGGTTGTATAGGCATCAGAGAGGCACTTGAAGTAAACTGGCTTCTGTGCTGTGGTGCAGATACAGAACTGTTGCTGCTGCAGTTGGGCTGAGCTGAAATGGTGTCTATATCTCCTGTTTAACCCTGAGGTCCTGAAGCTGGTAGGTATGGTTTAGAGCACACAGATTAACTATGTGGACCTTGGCAGAAATCCTGGGCTCCTTTCATTTAGTGCCATGGCCAGAGATAACAGCATGCCATTTCTATTAGGAAAGGTTAGTTCTTAGGGTTATATGAGTAGGAAATAGGAGGTTCATATATGCAAGTCTCCTAGTAGAGAGCTACTCGCTGTGGATTAAGCTTAGGTTGTGATCATGCCTTGTTCTTGCTGTAAAAGGGAATGTGAGACAGTGGAGGGGAGCAGGCAAAATTGAGCTTGATTCGGGTAGGGTGAGAAAGGTAGTGAACTCTGTCACTCCATGTCTACTTGGTTGCAGTTTGGCAATCATTGTCACCCTATGTTAAAAGAAATGGTGTTGTCATAAAAATGCCTTGTGTTGATTACTACAGGTGGTGCCATAGCTATACCAGTAGTGGAAAAATGCAGGTTTGAATTTACTGACATTGATACAGCTAGACAGGGCTTTTCAGTGCCTCTGAAGCTGATGTGGAAGTGGCAAAATAGAAATTGTGTAGTTCCTGTAGGCTGATGACCTGACCTTAAAGGAACCAGCATTGACAGCTTGCAAAGAAGATAGAAGGGCTTCAGAGAAAGATGGAGGATAATCAGCTCCTATAGAAACCTATTTTTAATTCCCCCATAGTCAGGTACTGGCTTAGCTGAGAAAACCTGCCTTTTTACTGCTTCCAAAGTTTAGCATAATTGCTCTGACTGGATATTCCTGTGATCCATATAGCCCTTCAATCCTTCTTTGAATCTTGCACAGTTCTTGACCTCAGTGCTCCCTGTGGTGTTATATTCCACTGTCCAATTACACATTATGTGGAAGAGAATTTCCTTTGATCAGGTTTGAATACATAAGAATTTATCTGAATGTTCCTTTAGCCTTGTGTCATGCAGCAAGGTAAAGAGAAGCGTTGGATACTTCTTCTCTAGAGTATTTGGTATTTTATGTTACTGGGACCCTTCTTATCTGTCTCTTTTCTGAGAAACAAATCTCATTCCTTTCAGTCTCTTCCTGTGATGGTCTTTGTGTTTGCCTCCACCCCCCCACTTGCTTATACTCATTCTTACTCTCTGACCTCCACTTGTTTCTGCAGGATTTTTTTGAGCTTGGGAAGGGGAAAAGACAGTATACCAGAGCAGAATTCAGCACTGATTGGTATAATATTTCTGTGTTATTCACTATCTCATTCACTGAGTAGCTGAACATCTTGTTAGCTGCTTGGGTTGCAGCTGTACCCTGAGCAGATGTCATAGAATCATAGAATCAGTCAGGGTTGGAAGGGATCACAAGGATCATCTAGATCCAACCCCCCTGCCATGGGCAAGGACACCCTACCCTAGATCAGGCTGGCCAGAGCCTGGCCTTAAACACCTTCAGGTGTGTGGCCCCAGCCACTCCCCTGGGCAACCCATTCCAGGCTCTCACCACTCTCATGCTGAAGAACTTCGTCCTCACATCCAGTCTGAATCTGCCCACCTCCAGCTTTGCTCCATTCCCCCTAGTCCTCTCACTACCTGATAGCCTAAAAAGCCCCTCCCCTGCTTTTCTGTAGGCCCCTTCAGATACTGGAAGGCCACAATAAGGTCACCTGAGAGCCTCCTCTTCTCCAGACTGAGTAACCCCAACTCTTTCAGACTGTCCTCATAGGAGAGGTGCTCCTCTGATCATCCTCGTGGCCCTTGACACGCTCTAGCATGTCGACATCTCTCCTGTAATAGGGGCTCCAAAACTGGTGGGGTCTCAACCAGGGCAGAGTAAAGGGGTAGAATCACCTCCCTCGACCTGCTGGCCAGCCTTCTGCTGATGCAGCCCAGGATCTGCTGGCTTTCTGGGCTGCAAGTGCACACTGCAGGCTCATGTTGAGCTTCTCATCCACCAGCACCCCGAAGTCCCTCTCCGCAGGGCTGCTCTCCAGCCAGTCACTGCCCAGCCTGTATTTGTGCTCAGGATTGCTTCTGCCTTTGTTGAGCTGTCTGTAATGTTTTTGAGACAGTTGGTGCTGAGCTCATCACCTCAGACCTTATTTACTGTAACCAGCTCCTCTCTGGCATCTATAACATTCATACTGTCTCACTTCATTTGGCAGATACCTTGCTACACAGGAATTCTGCATTATCTAGTACCCTGGCCTTATCTCACCTTAAATCCTTTTTTTCTGCCACGTCAAGAAGGAAGGTCTTACGTTTATATTTAAAAGGGCTTGTTTTTTGCTACCTGTCTGCTTTTATGTGATGCTCAGCCTGTTTGTGGCTTCCTTTCCATGTATTAGTAGTTTTGACATGCTTTGCCCACACTTCTCCTGCAGTCCCCATGGTAAGAGCTTTTCCATGCTGATCTATAAGATTTCTTCTTATACCAGTTTGTAGTCATTCAGACTATCTTTAAACTCTAGATCTCTGGTAGTACCTCCAAGATGCAGTGAAAAGTGGTAATATAGGGTCAACTGGAATTTGTGGTATGCCTGTAAGATGTGCCTAGATGTCAAAACACATGCAGCACAATAAAGGTGGATCTCCCCTTAATGTCTTGCAGGAGCTTTATTCTTTATCCCTTCCAATCTGCTCAGCCCAGGTTGATATGTGGAGTTGTAACACAAGCTAAGCCAATTTGTGCCTTCCATGTCAAAAGAGCCACAACTACTTCACTATAGATGTATTCGCCTGCATGTCCTAAGTGCTCTGATGGTGAATCACTTCTTTTTCTGTCTATGGTTCCTTGCTCGTGTGGAATGTTCCTTGGAAAGTGACAAATAAATTTATTTAGGATAAGACAGTGAGCTCCAGGGCTGTCAGGGGAACCAGGCACTCAAATACATCTCAGTTACATAGATTACCTCACTCCCTATCCTGTTACGACTCAGTGCAGAAAGCTTTCTGGGAATTTTAGAGCTGAAGGTGTTTCTCCCATGCAGCTCCTGTGAGCTGTATTTTTTGTATATGAGCCCTGTTTGCAAAGTCCTGTCTTCTAGAAATAAACCCCCAGACATTTCTGAAGCAGGAAAAGAAACTGATATTCAAGTGTTTCTTGTTTTTTGAGCTTCGTACTATAGTGCTGACTTGCTGTGTGGGCTAGTTAAACGTGCCGAGAGCGTGCCAAAAGGGCCACAAAGAAAAGGGCTGGAGCACCTCTCCTATGAGGACTGGATGTGAGGACAAAGTTCTTCAGCATGAGAGTGGTGAGAGCCTGGAATGGGTTGCCCAGGGGGGTGGTTG
Source organism: Psilopogon haemacephalus (assembly GCA_013396835.1). Taxonomy (NCBI): domain Eukaryota; kingdom Metazoa; phylum Chordata; class Aves; order Piciformes; family Megalaimidae; genus Psilopogon; species Psilopogon haemacephalus. The sequence continues at coordinate 144,798 of VWZI01000079.1, forward strand.
GGGCCACACTCCTGAAGGTATTTAAGGCCAGGCTGGATGAGGCTCTGGCCAGCCTGATCTAGGGTAGGGTGTCCTTGCCTATGGCAGGGGGGTTGGATCTAGATGATCCTTGTGATCCTTTCCAACCCTGACTGATTCTATGATTCTACGATTCTAAATCAAGGTGTCTTTCATGTTACTAAGTAGTATTGGTAATGAGTAAATTCTCCAAGGCAGGAGGTTGGGAATGAATTGGAAGTTGGCTAGTGAAGTTCAGGGTTATCTGAAGAATATTACCTGGGAAAGTGCCACTGAGAGGATTTAGTGCTGAGGTCATGAGTGTATCATGAGAAAGCATTTGTATCCACAAAGCATTTGTTTCTTCAGCCTTACTTAAAAAGGAGAAGTAGAGGCATTAGGATCAGTCCATTTAATTTTAGAAAGGGCAACTAGGATGATGAACCATTTGCAATACTACTTAAAATTAGGAAGACACTGGTTAGTGTAGTCTTTTTATCACTTCAGTAAATGCAATGTAATCTGAACGTCATCCCTGCTTTTTCATTATGAGCCCGTTATGCCTGACCCACATGTTTTTAATTGGCACTTGTAAGACAAATAGTGAATAGAATAGCAGAGCTGAAGAAGCAAACCCAGTTTTGGGTCACTCTGTTTCTTTAGCATAAAATTTTCAGAACGCACATGCAATAAAGATATAGTCAAAAGTAAGTTTTTGATCACTTTCAGGGTTCCAGCTGCCTTCCATCTTCTCAAAGCACCTATTCATGCTTTCACAGGAGCTTTATGAAAGCAAGTGAAGTGGGTATCAATTTACTCCTGCCTTATACTCAGAGTCAGACAATATAGTTTTATTTTCTTGTGGCTTTGTCTTGATGACCATGAGGAGTTTAGTGTGACTGACATAAAGCAGCAATACAAGACAGGTTTTTTTGTGTGTGTACAAAACCTCATTCACTGAATTTAAGCTTAAATCCTTCACTCTTGCAGTGTTTTAACTCAAACAATTTACACAGTAGAGAGTACCTTGTTTTACTTAGAAGCTGTTAGCTCAAGCTAGGTAGCAGGACCTAAGCCTAGACCCTTAAATCCCTCTATAGTCAAAATTTATGTTCTGATGAAGAAAGAACAGAATATGTCTGCTCCATTAAATGATACAGTGTCATGAAGAGAGTTGTAGAAAAAATCCACTGAGTCCAGATTGGTCAGGTTGCAGCCACTTGCCTGAACAGTTAACTCCTTGTTTATTGTTTTGTGTCAAAGTTTAAAGGACTTACATCACTCTTAATATCCTCTCTTTTCAGTTTGACAGTGAGATGAGGATGCCTGTTAGAGCTGCCCTTTCCATTACATCAAAGAACCATTTAGTCTAGTGATTTTTTTTTTTCTGACTGCTGCCAGCAGGGGATGTGCAAGAGCAGACCTAAGGATGGAGCACAAGTACCGAGGTGGTACATGTCCCAGACCCTTGGCAGATGGTCCACCGTGGCTAATGCTGGGACTTTGGAACCTGCCTTGGGAACGTATGTTTCTAGTAACTTGATTTTCTGTAGCAATTTTTCAAGCACCAGTATTACAAATAAGTACTTGGTCACAACGTGCAGCTTAGAACAGGGTCACTTTGTGAGAGAGGGCGTATTTATGTTTAAAAAAAAAAAAAAATCTTGCTTCCAGGTTGTAAAAAATAACTTGCCACACAAATAAACCCACCCCAAAACTGGAGCTATTGCTTCCTAGATCACTCATTTCCTAAAAGGTTTGCTCACTACTCTGAAGAACCTCTGTAGGAACATACTTTGCCTGGATGCATCTGAAGAGCTTGTCTGGGGCCCTGCATCAGTTGATAATGCTTTAAAAAGGACTGGGCTTTATTGCTTTGCTCAGGCACACTACTGCTTGCCTGAATCCAGGAGCTCTTCACACAAATTAAGGTTCTTTTAGGTCATCCAGATCCCTCCACAGACTCTATAGGGTGGCTTAGGGCCTGACAGAGGAGTTTGTACTGTGTTTGGAGCCAAGCATCTAAAATTATGTGTCTTGTTACAACACCTTAACTCTTCTAACTAGCCATAGGTGCAAAAGCTTGCTTTTAATACTTTTTGAGAAGCATGTAGCAGTGAGAAGGCTAGGGATATCTCTCAAGGCAATCTCTCAAAGATGGGTATCCTTTCCCCAGCTGCTTTTCAAAATGGATATCTCACTTGTGCTTAGTGTCCATTCTCTCTGCTTTACCTGGAGGGATTTGTAAATCAGATGTCCATGGCACCGTGGGACTAAGAAATTCTTTTCTGGGGAACAGAAAAGAATGAAAAAGAAAGGTCTGTATCTGTAGGATTGGTTTCTCCATTATTTTACACTGCATATATGCATATGTACTATCAAGTCATAGTTCTTGACGTATGTAGCCTTAAGTTCTTATATCTGATTTGTAATGCTTGTGTTTGAAAAATGACTGCAGTATAAACTCACACTGTGAGAAGTTGCGTAAATGGTCCTAGGAGACACTATAACAGTACATCAATATTGATTTGTAATTCCTGGAGATTTCAAGCTAATAATCCCTTTCCAGACAGTTATGTAGTCTGGGTTTAATTTTAAGAAAATTCTATGCACAGTGCTAGTTCCTGTTCCTAAATTAAAGTCACATTATTGTGAATGTGATCTTGATGTAAATGAGAGCAAACAGTGATAGGGTTGGCATTTCAGCAGTACTTGCTGCTGTTCCCTTTTGTGCTTTGATGTGGGCTTCCATATCTAATGAACAAGATTGTAGCATATTCTATTACAGAGTAGGCTGTCTATGCCTACTTTGCTCAAGAGCAAAAACTCCCCTCAAATGCAAGGTTTCCTCACATTTTTTTTCCCCTTTTAATTACACATATTCCATTTCCAGATTTTGAGTCTTTACTCTTTTCCTGTTTGGCTTTGCATTTGGCTTTAATGCCAGTCAAAGGAAGCCTGAAGGGAGAATTTTAGCAAATAGCAGTCCAAGAAATGTGATGGGCTGGTCTGAGGCTAATTGGAATATTCTAATGAGAGAAATCAGACTATTGGTTGTAAAAGAATAACAATGATGAAGTCTATATAATTCATCAGTTTGCTGAAAGGGATAAAAAACCAAAACATAAATAATTTGTCCCTTTGTTCTGGGACACTTCGTTTCACTGCTTCTTCGCTCAACTCCAGTAATCTTCCACTAACCTTGGCTAACAAGTAAGCTCTGCTGGTTGTTTTGGTTTCTGTCTGGGAAGGAAGAGAGAGAGAGAGAGAGAGAGAGGGATGTTGAGCCACTTTTGGGCAGTTTCTTTGTGCAGGAGGGAATTTGGATTTCTGTATTACTTCTAATTTGTGTATAGTTTAAATACTTGTAAATATATTGTGTATATATGCTTGTAAATTTAGCTTTGCTGTAAGTACAGCTTCATCTTACTTCCAGGCTGTCTGAGCTAGTCAGGTAAATTTCAATAAAGTGGGGGCAGAAAGTTTCTAACCCACTACATGCAATAAACTCATCATTGTTCTGTATCTTTAAATGAAGATTAGGTGCCTTAATAAAAGGTGAGGCTTCTCTTCATCAGGTTATTAGCCTTTCATAAAGGAATCCCTTGATGAAATGTTATGGCCTGTATTTTCCTGGAAAGTGAGACTTGATCACCATGATGGGTCCTCCAGGTCTTTAGCTTGATGGTGCCTCATTTTTTTCCTGACCTTGAATTACACTGAGAAGAGGAGGCTTTCCAGGAACAAGTGAAATTCTGCATGAATATTTTTGAGGATTAGAAGCAAACTGCTGAGTTCAATCTAGCAGAAGTTAATGGAGCTCTCTATGGTGTGTGGGACTGAACTGGCACTGGTGGGTTTACTCTGAGCGTCAGTGGTCTTGGAAACACAGCTACACATAACTTTGGTGTGTGGTGTGTCAGCTTCTCAGCTGCTGCAGGCAATGCCTGGGGAAGCTGTCACCATCCTTCAGTGATGACAGTTTTTGGGGAAACCATTAATTGCCCGTTCTCCTGTCCCAATGGGAGACTCCTGGCAGTGATCGGGAGCAGTATTGCCTTGTCTCATCTCATTATGAGTCATGACATGTTATAAACCAGAGCTTATTCCTGAAATACATTCCTTTCCCTCAAGTAGCAAAAGCTCTCCATTTGTGTGCTTTTATATGCAGTGGTTGCAGTCCATTAAAGGCACATATTTGTGCATAGTGGTGAGTCACAAAAGTAGAGAACACTTTTTGGAAAGTGGGTTCTTCTGGCCTGCCTCTGAGATCTTCAGTCAGTACCTGTACCTCCTGTTAGACTCTGCTTGGGAAAATGTGATTTCCCTAGTAAGAAGTAGGAAAACATCTGTCCCCTGACTCCCCAGGCACTGATCAAGTAGAAAAGAACCACAAGAAGCACTTGCAAAATGGTCAAGGTAAAACAGCATCATTTAGGTTTTGGCCCCCCAAAATATGCTGAAATAAGTACTTATAAGAGATGGCAATCCTGTGTAGGAAGAAGATGTAGGAATTGGGAATTAAGTGTTGAACAACGTGTGCATGTGGACAGGGGAAGGCAGGATGGAGAGTGACACTTGGTTCTTGTATTTCTTGTGGCTTTATCATAATACTGGCCTACAAATTGTGAACTGCTTTGCAATTGCTGAGACCATGACTCTCTTGACACTGCTTAAAGATGTTGATAGTCTTAAGGTACAGGGATTTGTCTTTTAAACAACAACAAATAAGTTTGGTTTGGTTATGTGCTCGTCTTGTGCCTTGCTAAAAAGTAGCAGTGGCTCTCATCTCCTTTCTCCAGAGAGCTGCTTCTTTTCACAACTTTGGTTCCGTCAGATGCTTTGATCGAGGAGTCTTTCCCCCTTCCTTGGATGAAGGTTTCATATGAGCTCATCTGTCAAGCAAGAGTGGAGAAGGGTAGGTTGCTTAGGCAGGAGCACGAGCAACTGCAGTGAGATCTGAAAGCTGTAACACAAAACCAGGATTTTTTTTCACTCAGAAAAAGGTTTAAGAAAGAGACAGATGAGACGTAATTGAGACAGAAAGATGTTGATTTCATGGTTTATTGTCACATTAAAAAAGTAATCTTACTGATGAATTAATATTTGCTTTTTAATATAAAAGTGCTTATTCTTACAAATCCTTAAGGCTCATTCTGTTACATTACAGTAGGATTTTTCACCATCCCAGAAACTGTGCTACATGAGTTTTGTATGAACTGTGGACATAGCAAAATCTCCAAACAGTAGAACACATTGCCAGTAATTCCATTGCCTTTGTATGCATGAACCTGTTTAATTGCATAATGCCATTTGACATGAAAACAAACAAAAGCAAAATTTTCTGGTTTGACTCATTAACTGATCCCCCCAAAATGTCTGTTTTCCTTGAGTGAATGGAACAAATAACCACTGTTTCTGAACCACAGTTTTTGACTTGTACAGCAAAAAAGTAAGAAGTGAGACAGAGGAGTGTTAGAGATGTAGCATTTGCCCTATATTTCTTACTAAAGAGAAGGAGAATGACTACAAACTACAAGTACTTTTCATACACAAGATAGAGATACTTATTTTCGCGATGTCCCCATGTTGTACTTCTACTTAGGTAAAGCTTTCATTGAGGCCAATGCTAGTTTTGCCTGAGGGAGGAATAAGACCGGGGCTCTTTCACAGGGAACATTAGGTTAAGTAGGGTTTTTGTTGTTGTTGTTTTGGTCTTACAAAGAAATGAATGAAATAGGTGAAAGTTATAAAAGGTCTTGTTTGTATTGATCACAAGTGGAATATGATTTCTGGCATATACTATGATACACAGATAAGAGTATACCATATCACTGTTACCATAATCAGAGCTAAATTAGTTGGATGGGCAGTGATTTTCTATTTCTACATAATTTTAGTTACCTACTTATTTACTGTAAAGACTTTTTTTTTTTTTCCCCCAAAAATTGGGTCAAAATGTACTAACTAAAAAGACAAAAATAATGTAAAGTATTCCAGAGCAAGGGAAGAAATGCTAACAGGTCTAGTAAATAAGGCAATTTAAAGCATTTGTGATGGCTACTGTGATATATGTACACATTTTACAGCATAAATTACTGTAATACTCTGCTTACTAATATGTGTAAACAGTATTGCCTGCGGTATGGGGACATACTGTGGGATTATGTTCAGTGGAAAGATAAACTGGTATACCTTTGGCTGGGCAGGGGAGACCTCTGGTAGCACAATCTCAGAGAGAAACACAGGCGTATTTTATGAGCTGCAAATAAAGGCATTCCGACTTGAGTAATTCTACCAAAAAATCTGCTCATGTTTGTTGCTATAAATGAAACATGGAAACAAATCTCTGCAGTTTGCTACAAAAATAATTCTGGTCATAAACCGATCTTTGCACACCTCATGTGGCCAGGGAACCTTGCTTAGAACTTTACTATGTGAAAAGGGAAGATGGGAAAAGTCACAACATGCCACACATCGCCTGCACTACCAGTGTGCCTACCAGGAGGACAGTGGCTAGACCTCATGCTGGGACAGTCACATTGCCTTTTCAGCTACTAGTGATACATGCAGCATGGAGATGGGGAGGGAGTTAGGACTACTGCAACTACTGGAGAAGTAATGACAAATCTAAGCATCCTGTTATTGTGGCCACCATGTACTATCTTACCTACCCATTTGTTTCCCTCACCCACCTGCAGTGTGGTTTGGTTTTGGTGCCAACTCGACAGAAGAGTTTCTGTGGGATGCCTATGGTAAGATGGCCCTGGTCAGCGCACACCACCACAGTCTAGGCTTCCATTAATAATATGCCAGGGAGGCAGGGAGTTGTCATAAGCAGTAACTCTGTGTTACTGTTTAATTTGTTACACCAGGTATTGTCTCCGTCTGCCACGGTCAGCATGGAGCGATGTCTTGGCACAGGAGCACCACGGGATTGGCTCAGGCTGTCTAGATAGCAGTTCTTATACTGCCTGGCTTCTCTGCCTCAGCCCCCACCTGTTTCCTTCCATGAAAAAAGACATCCTACCAATGGTACCACAAGTACACCTTAATCTGGCAGCTCCAAAGCTCTCATACCGCCACTTTTTATGCCTCTACTGACAGCAAGGGATATTGCCTGGCCAGCCTTAGGAGCTGCTATGGGACTCCTGGTCTGCAGGCAGGTTATAAGCATTAGGTGGTCCTGGGTATCTCACGAGCTGTTCATCATGGATAAAACTGTAATTTCCACACTAAGAATTTAAAAAGTGAGTTTCCACAAGAAAAAGTAAGTGACCTCATGTGGACTCAGACCCAGTCTCATCTCTTTTGCCATCTATGGAAAAATGGATTCTTCTGTTTAATGTAGGCCAGCTCTACTTCCAGACAACGTTTGGAAAAAGTGCCTGTGACTGCTTAGTAAACTGTAAAACATATTTTCTTGATGTTTCAGTAATCTTAATGGAAGAAAGGTTCACATTCAGTCCTTGAGGAACCACTTCTTGGGATTTAGGCCCAATGAATTAGAGAGTGGTCAAGCAATGGTCCAAGTCTAAAATGTATGCTTTAAACATAGCAGAAATAAGTGTATTTACCATTTACTTGCTTTCCTATATGCGTGCTCCCTCCCAATGTGATCTCAGCCCCATCCTGCATCAGCAGGGACTCCTCTTAGCAATAGGTATGATTGTAAACCTGGTGTGAGATTTATAGCACCTCTATATCTGAGCTTATCACCTAAATTCTCTTTGTAGCCAAGCACTTCTAGGGTGTGATTCAGTGTGCTTGTTTTAGACTTTCAGTACAAGAAGAGGTACATCTAGGCTTCTGTATTTACATCAGGACCCTTTTTTCTCTCCCATTCTACCTTGCTATTTAACCCCTGTAAATTACCACAAGGCTGATTTTGAGCCCTAAATGGTCTGAAATCCACCTGTGAGACCACCAGTTCTTGCTGGCTCTGCTGCAAGGCTATGAAGCAGATGAAAACCTGGACATGAGCTATCAATGTATGCAGGTCAAGAGAAGTGATTCTGTCCCTCTACTCCACATTCGTGATATTCTACCTGGAGTCCTGTGTTCAGCTCTGGAGTCCTCACCACAGGAAGGACATGGACCTATTGAAGCAGGTCCAGAGGTGGGGCATGAAGATTATCAGAGGGATGGAACACATCTCCTGTGAATAAAGGCTGAGAGAGCTGGGGTTGTTCAGCTTGGAGAAGGCTCTGGGGAGATCTGATTGTGGCCTTTTGATACTTAAAGGGAGCCTATGATGAAGATGGATAAAGATTTTTTTGCCAGGGCCTGTAGTGACAGGACAAGGACCAGCAGTTTTCAACTGAAAGAGTGTAGATTAGAGCAGATGTAAGGAAGACGTTTTTTACAATGAGAGTGGTAAGACACTGGAACAAGTTGCTCAGAGAAGTTGTGGATGCCCCATTCATTGAGGTGTTCAAGGCCAAATTCAAAGCAGCTTTGAGAACCTGATGTAGCGAAAGATATCCCTGCCCATGACAGATAGGCTGAACTCAGTGATCTTTGAAGGTCCCTTCCAGCCCAAATAATTTTCTGATCCTCTGATTCTCTGACAAATATAAACTGCAAATAAGAATTTCCTTTTTCAGTACAAATATTCTCCAAAATGGAAGTGGAAAAAAAAACCAGTAAGGGCATGTCCTTTGGTAAACATCATCTATGTCTGGGTTCTTCCTGCAGGAAATGTTTCCCTTCGTGTCAGTTGACACGGTGAGAATTCTGTATCTAAGAATGTGATGTGGAGGTAAAAAGGATGAGTAGAGCTAAGGAAGGAAGGATCTTTTACTATTGTCTGAATAATATGAAAAACAATAGGAATATTTTGTTGATTTGACTGTTGACTAGTCCTTGGTGAAATACTTTACTGATGACTTCTAGAGGTAATGTGTCAGAGCAGAGCTAGGAGTTTGGCCCAGGGATGCTGGCTAACAAAGATGTGATTTGGGAAGGTTAACTCTTTGAACACTCCACTCACAACATAACTCTGACATCCCAGTTCAGTTACTGGTAATGTCCATCACAGACACATATTCTGTTATGAGACAGATTGTTTTTTAATGTCATGTTGAGTGACTAGTCCTATCTTTGATGCACCATTCTAAAATGAAATTTCAATTGATTTGAAGGTACTTGAAGCTGGACTTGAAATAACAAATTATTTGAATACCTCTGAGGTTGGTATGAGGAACACACTTGGTAAAATTGGGGAGACCATTTTTTTTTCTATAGAAATACAGAGTGGCTCAAAGACACAAAAAGAATGACTACAGAGCACACGCTTAATCTATGCTGTTTATTCCGTTATGTACTGGTGTGATTCCTGCTCTCTACCAGGATCAAAGTTATAGATACTCTGGGAATGGCAATTTCACCTTGGCTGTGACTCCCTCCAGTGCTTAGCACAAGTTTTATACAATCTGGCACTCACATTGAGAGTTTACATGGTATTTAAGGATTTTGAGGGACTTGCAGCTCTGGACTCTATGGTGAAATTCATTCGGTGTATTTAGCAGATTTTTTTTTCCATAGCACTTTTCTTCTGAGGATACAAAGTTATTTACAAACATTAATTAATTCTCATAAAGTCCTGTGAGGCAGGTAAGTGTTAAGTATTCCTGTACATATGAGGAACATGATACCTGAATGCCTTATGATCCATATTGTTCTCTATATTTACTCTCAAAAAGGAGTATATGCCTTGGGATGGAGGAAATCCCCGATTTTTTTCATCATTGTCTTATCTTCCTTGGATCCTCTGGAATCCTCAAGGACAACAGGGATGAGGCTGGGATTCAAGCTACAGCATATGAGATTCCAGCTACAGAGACTGGAAAAAAGAGGGAGACTTGCTGTATTCATTGCTAGATTTCTAGGGGAAAGCAAGGCTCTGCAACCTGTGGGTTACTTGTACCATGCTCCAGCAACCTAGTGAAAGATACCTTAGGCTGCCAAAGAGCAAATGAGCAAGTAGAAGCAAAGGAATTACTTGAAGAAGTAGCCCCAGCAGAATCCTGCCTGTTTTCACTGAGGAAAACCACAGACTTTTGAAAGATCAGGAGCATTTGATGTGCCAGATCTCGGTGTGGGTTTTTTTTTCCCTCTGTGTAGTTTTAGTGAGGTAAGCACAGAGATGCTCAAGTGAGCAGGGCCTAAAATGACTTTCCCAATTTGTTAATTAACCTGAAGTAACCTTACAGCATGGCAACCAGTAATGCTTGAAATGGAGTCTTGGCCTTATTGAGGGCAAGCAGCAGCTTTCTGAAATGCTAAAGTCCAAATTGTCATGCTAACAGTATTTGGTGAGAGACATTGTTCTTCAGCTTTTGAGACAGACTAGACATAAGATCATCTAAATGTTTTACTGAATGCATTCTGACACTTTTACCTGTGGTTACATGCCTTCCCAGCCCTTGGTGCACAGCACGTAAGCTAATGTAACAATTATAATTATGGCAGTGATCAGATTTATGAGGCCTTTTTAAGACACAACAGTCAGACTAGTTCTCTAATTTCAGACACAATGAGAAGATGTGATGTAAATTCTAACAGAAAAAGATATTAAAATGAGAGGCTTGTTAGGTCTGTGCCAGCCAAACTTCTATTGTTATCTTAGCAAGTCAGTATTTTTCAGTCATTGTTTGTATTGCTGTTGTGCCAGGGAATTTTAATCTTAACTTGGAGGGTTTTCCCTCAATGGGGGAGGGAAATGTTGTTGTCATTGTGAAAAAGGAACATTTATTTCTGACATAGTAAGTATTAAGAGGATTAAGTAAAGGCAAGGAATATTGCAGAAGGAGATGTTTGTAATATACCATGAACCCATGATCCTTCAAAAAATTTAGGAGAGTTAAAAAACCTATTGCTTTGACAATCTTTTAATTTAAAAAATTCTGCTTGTAAAAAGATCAAGGAATTCATCCACAGTTATTTACATAAAATTCAACCTTTTCTAATTAAAATCATGAATCATTTAATGTCACATCTGCAGGATATCTGAAGCAGATGCTATTAATCCAAGTAGTTTTGCAAATTCCAATTTAATTTGAATTAAAACCTACAACTAAGTCAACAAATAGTACACACTGTACATGCGTTAAGGCTGGTTACTACTAAAGTCTCTTGGGTAGATAAACTAAGCACAGATCAGCCAGGTCTAAGTATATGTCCTCATCTAGGGAAAAAAAAGAGAGATGTAGTTTGAATCAGTAGCCATGAAAAATGTATTACAAAAGAGATGCTATGGCACAGTCCCAAAGGTGCATTTCTTATAAATTAATTAGGTACACAAATTATTTTGATAACAGCTACTGCAATTCCAAAGTGATATGGCCGCTTGGTGATGAGTATTTGATGATCAATGGGAGGCACTAGTAATATTCTTCATGCTGAATGACTTTGATTACTATTTAGATTTACAGTATATACACATGTATTTGTATCTACACTTAGGGCTTGGTCTTCTCAACCTCCTTTTTGTAAGGTCCTCTGTTCACTACAATCCCTTCTACTGGAGCCCTGGGATATATGGATAGAACAAACAAGCAAACAAGGGGTTGGGGTATCCTGTCATCTGACAGGGAGGTCTGCGCTTGGCTTCTGGCCACACTTGAGCCTCTGCATATGCTTTGTTCCTACCTGGCATTCATGCCACCATGGAATACTATAGAGGATTAAGGCCAATGGGTCTGTATGATCTTGCTGTCTGTTCGGATCCTATAGGCTGCTCTGTATTTGCTGCATCCACCTGCAATACTTGATTCATTTGAATCCATTCTCATTGCTTTACCAACCCTGACTGATTCAGAAGCCTCTGTTTGTAAGTAAACTTCTCCCTCCAGGTATAATCCTTCTGGATTTGTAAAGAATGACTTCCCACTTTCCCGAAATAGACTTCAATGTTGCTATGGCATAAACAAGCCTGTATGTTCTTGGACTTCTACTACAGATTGAAACAAGTCAGTGCCTTTCATGGAACCTTGAAGAAGGACAGTTTCCTCTGCTCCCATCAAGAATACACAGAGCACCTTTGGCTCATGGTGAAGTGCCTAAGACTATTCGAATTCTTAAGGTGTAGCATATGCTTGACTGGACCAGACCTAAAAGCCACATGCATTTTTTCCAGACCAGGCCCTAAGAAGCTGAAATGAAGTATTTGTCACCATGCCACATTTAGTCATCTAAACAGCAGCAGCCATATACAGCAAATAGTCTGCTCAAAAGAATATTATAAATAACCTCACCAAAGGAATGTAGCTGCAAGAAACCTTATGGAGAGAAGGCAACCCCCCTACAATCCATTTATATGTCTGGTTAGTTTAATTGGCTGCTATTTCATCCTGTTACACCACCAGAAGTTAAGGCTCTACGTGCTCAAACAACACAGATGATGCCAGCACAAAAACTAAAAACTAGTGTGTTTTACCTTGGAAACAGTAAGTATTTTAGCTGGAACAATGCAATATTAAGAACAATGTACAAGAAAGGACGATCATCTACCTGACATCCTTAGTACTTGGAAATGTTACAACAGGACAGTATTAATTCTTGCATTTCTTTGAAGATTCTTGACATACTACATCCATACAAAGAGTTCATCGTGATTAAGAAAAATATCCCATCTTAATAAAATAAACATGCTTCAAAGTTCTATATTTGAAACTCAAATGCCACATATGTAATAAAACTAAACTCCCTTTAAGGCAAGTAATATATGTCACTCCTAAAATTTCTCAACATTAAATATCATTAAGGGCTCCCAAACCCCCAAATTTGTCTGAAGATAAACATCATAGGCACCATCAAAGAAAACAGAAGCAAATCTAACTGGAATTTCACTTTCCTGATCTGAGGAGAAATCCCACAGTACCTTCATATGGTATTGAAGCAGCTGACAGAATCCACTGCTAGCAGTCTAGTAAATCCTGTGACAGACTTTCACAGCTGGAGATCAGGCAAGTGATAAACAGAAAGGCACCGATCAGGTTGTCCATGATACTTGTGACCATACAAATCGTGTTGCTTCTGGGATGGGTAAGAGGCAGAATTAAGAGTGATGAGAGGACTTGGGGGATGTGTATTTTGTCATTGACAAGCAAGTCCACATTCACTCTTGAAGCCAGCCGCTCTCAAGTCCTGTTAAGAGGTGATCACAGTCTGAGCTCAGGATTTCTTTTGCAGGGGAAGTATCTGAGCACCAATGGGTGTATGTAAATATCAGCCCAGTATGGCTTGAGGCTGACCAGTAGCTACCCTGCTGAGCTGCTTCAAAGAATGGGATGAATGCTCTGAGTCAGAGTGATAGTTGGAGTTATTGTAAGCAGCCAAAA
>VWZI01000079.1:158224-180588 GCA_013396835.1 Psilopogon haemacephalus
CCACTTTTTACCACAGGGTACATACAATCTGTGCTACCAAAGATGTTTTACTGAGAAAATGTGCTGCATTGTTTGGTATTTCTTTTTGAAAATGCAGCTTTTCAAAAAATAGGGGAGGCAAAAATAACCTAGCAAGGACCAAGCAATCAGCTATCAATATCAGTGGCTACTTCTACTTTTATCTTCTATTGAAAGAGTCTTTTGTATTCATATGTCCTTAATATATAAGTGAATTAGATTAGCAAACAACAATGAAAGGGTCCAATCAGTGACTTGGGCAAGAACAGTCCACTGAAAATTACTGGAGCTGTTGACTTGAGTAAAGGCTGTAAATGTGACTGCAAAAAAAAAAAAAAATCAGCTACATAAAAAGGAAACTAAATGTATTAAAACCACTGAAAATGAACAAAAATGCACTGAATGCAAGCACAGTTGATACAAACTGGCCTCAACCTCATCTGACCCAAATTAAACTCCAATTATTGTGGGATTAATGCTGCTGGCATGAAAAACACAGCCTGTCATCAGGAACTGAAAACATTCCATAAATCGAGAAATGTTAAAGCCTAGTTGAGGATTATGCATGAAGAGTGAGAGGATTATGATAGGAAATAGTTCTTAGCCTGATGAGCAGCAAACTCAGCTTCCCAGATAAAGGAAATTGCATGTAATGCTCCCATACAGCCTAAAGAAAATGCTGCAAGATTCTGCTATAATGAAAATGATATGAAAGTCAAAATCTGTGCAATGAAGCTTTCCCATGCAAAGCCAACAACTGTTACAGATATCTCTCTATGTGTATGCAGCTGAAGTCAACAGCTTTTCTTTACTAAGTGGATTGAAGTTTGCCTTGTTTTATCATTCATCTCTACTATCAGTAACAGAATGCAATTTTTGACCCTCTCTTCTAAGTTCTTGCTATCAGCATACCTGTTTTCAGGCTTTTTGCTTGATACTGTAGGTTATACCGTTGGTGAGGAGCTGAACAAGAGGTAAAGTTATTTAAAAAGACAGGAGACAAAGAAATGCATGCAATTTGTTGAAACTTTTTGCACATGAAAGAATGCTGTCTTTCTCCAACTTAATGTGGACTGCACAACTCCTCTGTATGTCCCAGTGGGGGAGTAACAGGGAGATGGCACACTAATATTGAAACTTCTGTGATGTGTCCATGCTCACAGTAAAAGTTCTCCATGCCTGTGATTTGCCCTCATTCATTCTAGTTCAGAAAAGCCCTTGTGTATGTGCTTAAGCTCTGCTGAAGTCAGTGTAATTTCAGTATGAGCTTAAAGAATCTATTAAGAGCTTTCCTGAATAGGGACCTGTGCTTATTGCACTTGGTTCAATCAACCCATGAGAGATTTTGGTTTCCGAGATTTTCCACAGAAGAATTGAAAGGGTATATTTTGTGCATTAAGATCAGTTCTTTCTAGTACTTCAAGTGTATGAAAACGTTTGGAGAGTGGTACAGAACAACTAATTCTGAAGAGACATCATTGTATATTGCACATATGCACACATACATGTCTGCACTCAGAAAAAAATTTTGCTCAGTACTGAAGAAGTATTCACCTTAGTTTGGATCAATGCTGTGGCTGGCTATTTCTGTAGCACAGTGTCCAGAATAACTGAATTATCCATGAAAGGTATATATACTGTCCACGTGAATGGCACACAGTCATTATGACAAGTGAGCACTATTCCGCACCCAGTGAAGTCCTTGTTGAGTGTACTGAACTAAATGCTCCATACTGCTGTGCAAGGTGATAGGCCCCATCAATGCATCCAAGTCGTTAAAAAAATCTACAGGAGAAAAAAAATAGTCAGCATCAGAAGAGTGAACCTATTTGCTACTTGTTGCCCTTTAATAGATTTTATTGTCTTGCAAAGTGAGTCAAGCTGAACATTTCATGGGAATGAAAGTTTAGTGCTGTCAAGATTAATTTTAAAGCCCCATGGTTCATGATGCTACCAGCTGATGCACAACAATTTTCTTTTTAAAGAGCAAAACAGTGACTTCTCCATTAAATTCAATTGAGTCTTGTTAAAGCAAGCATATGTAGGGCAAGATTTAATTTGAGATTAAGGACAGCTAAATACAAACGCCTACACATCTATACATATGCTGGCTCTTATAGATATGACAGAAAAATAGTGACTGTACAACTACACCATGTCAATCCAGCCTAAAGAGTAATTTGGCTAACCGGCCATGAAGGACTAAATTCAGTGATGCTTATAGCCTGGTCTGGCAGATGTAACATAGGATGTATGGGAAACTTCTGGAGTGACAGTGTAGGTAAGGATACCTCAAAGGGCATTTGGCAGCTCTGGTTAGGCAACTGAATTATATGCCTGTCCCCACTTCAGGGTGAACTTAACAGCTATCTGAGCTCTGCTGTTTATACCGAGCAAAGCTCCATCAGCTGCAATGCAGATTAACTCCTCAAGTCCTATATACACACATACACTTAGGTGTCCTTATTTTGATTTGAATCCTGCCCATGCCCCGTCCTAAAATACATAAAATAGCTTGAAAACCAAATAATACTTTATCAGTCAAGCCAGATACTGAGTTTCTTGCTCATGGAAACCTGTTCAGCTGAGAAGAGGGATCAAGGCATCTTGTTCCCATTTGTCTGCTGGGATGGGGAGAGGGCTTGGGGCTGTTCATTCCTTCTGCAGAAAGAAAGTGTGGTCCTGCTTTTTGATGTGTGGCTAAATGGATCCCATCCAGCTCCACCACTCTGGGGGACAAGAAGCTGCCTTGCTTCCCACAAATCTTTCTCTCTAGAATGACACAGAGGCAGTGGATGCTACCTACAGCTATGCCTGTGACCTGTCTGTTCACTAGTCATGTGAACAGGAAATAAAGAAAAAAAGTAAATGTTTCTGAATGAGTTAGCTATCAAAAATGCCTTTTGGGGCTGTTTTGGAACAGACTAGGGGCAGGCTGAAGTAGAAGACACTTCTGCAGTCCCACTTTGCAGACAGGATTCCTATAAAAATAATTACTTTCCTGTTAAAAAGGATGCATCTTTCAAAATAGTCAGTTGCCTTAATTCACTCACCTCTGTTTTCCTTGGCCAGGTTGTCAGCCATTTCCCAGTAGTCATAGCTGTGCAGGATGCTGTTGGTGATGCTGACGTGGTTGGCGGCCATCTGATGAATGCGCTGTGGGATGCTGATGATAGGAGATGGAGAAGGAGCCCCTGTGCTCCCTTGGGATCCTACAGAGCTGACTGGAGAAGGGCTAGGGGACATGGGTGATGGAGTTCCTGTGCTCCTGGAAACAGGTGTTAACACAGTTAGTTGAAAGATTTCAGAATTAAAAGCATGAGAGCATCAAAATATACTGCAGGTAAGAAATTCAATTTCTGACTGACAAGCTGATGTAAGTTGACATGTGACTTACTTTCCACTGGCACCCCAAGGAGATGGGTTCTGGGCAGCTTTTGATGAATTCTGTAAAGGAATAAATAATACACAATGGATGTAATTTATATAAGACTATGAAATGAGGAACATTAAACAGTAAGGTGAAAAAATGCAAATTAAAAAGTGTGTAGACAGATATATTTGCCTTGTGATGCAATAAACACAGCAAAGTCTAGTGTTGTGATGAAGCAGCGCTGCAGCACAGCTCAGAGTCTATTAAACACCCTAGGATAGGAGCTGGTTAGGCAAACATCTTAGTTGAAACTTTTCACAGAAATGATGGGAGTTCAGAAGTAAACATTGCCAAGACTCTTTGTGAGTTTTAACGTGGAATCTCTTGTGACTGAGAAAACCAGAAGGATTTGCACATACCTTCTCCTGCCCTGAAAGACAAGTATCATTCCCCTGGGACCTCTGAGACTCTGCAAGTCTGCTTAGCCTGGCTGACCACAAGGATGTGAATCTGAGGGTCCCTCAGCCCGAATGGGTTTTTTAACTGCCAAACGCAAGAATCTCTCTCATCATTAATCCTCTTGGGAGCTGTTCCCCTTGGTCAGAATATGGCAGCATTCACAAGGTCAGAAAGATTGCCCTTACAGACTGGTGTTTTTTCTAGCTGCAGGCTTCTGCAGAAACCCTCCGGGGGGATATTCAACCATTTAATATGATCTTTCGTATGCCTGCATTCATTAAGACTCTCACTGGTACACTGTGCTTTGGGTAAAAAATTTCCTTGCTTGAGGAGAGACTATGTTGTATGAGCACTGTGTTTACTGAGCAGGAGAAATTCAAGTGTCTGCAATAAGGGAAACTGAATAGTTAAAATTACTTTAGTAGTTAAATCTGCAAGAGCTGGTGGTCATTTACTGGCATATTCCTGCCCATTTGAAAACAGTGGAAAAGCTTCTCCTTTCTCCCTAATGTAGTGACTGGTTTAATCCTGGGCCTGTGAGAAAGAAGGATGTCAAAACCTCATAAATCTAAGAGGTCTAAGAAACTCTTTTTTTAATCCATCCAAACCACTGCTACATACTCAGGAGTGGCCAGTCTCTAATTCTGCACAGGAAAGTGACCTCCTCAAACTCTCCTGTGAAATCATACATGCAGTAGAATTGTGTTTTGGAGAACAACCTTCCCTTCTTGATAACTGCAAGAGACCAAGGAGAAGTCTTGCCACCTGAGATCTGTTTATGGATATTGTTTAAATGCAAAGCTGCAGGTCTGTGAGTTGCAGGAGTTACAGGAAGGAAACCTGATAAACAAGGGGCTGCAAAACTTCACAGATTTCAAGGGCAGGAGTAATTTCTCAAGGCAATTTTCATTTTCCACCAATCATGGAACTTCTAGCACAAGCTAAATTACTTTTAGAATGTATTTTAATGTATTTTATTATTTGAAAAAACTATAGTTAGCCATATAGAAATCCTAAGAAACTATTCAATCCTTCTTGTTCTCCTGTGTCCTGTCCTAATGCTTAGCAGGCCTCACACTTAGAAAACTGGATTCTGTTTCAGTGTTTCAAGAATTAATTTTCTTAAGATGAGTGCTTGCTTTAGGATTTTGCTGGTCCAGCGCCTGCCAAATGTCATGTCTCCAGGTATTGCCAGCTCTGTTTCCATTTAGACAATGATCACATTCTCTCTTAAACTGTTCAGTAGTAAGCTGGATACATCTCCTAAGCCCCTCTTAAAAAAAAGTTTCCTTTCTTGGTTTTGATGTGTCCTCTGAACTGCCTTTTGTGTTCCCACATCTTTCATGCCCACACCAACACTGGATGTATTTTAGCAGTGATTACATCAGTGCTGTGCGTGCTCTGGCATTCTTCCTGCATTTTGACACTTGACTTTCTACATCCCGAGTAGGTGGTACAAAAAATAAGCTTTGGAGTGTCCCACAAGGTGTTTTTCCAGTCTTCCTTCATTTCCATCATCCCTCACCTCCCCGGAAGGGACATTTACTGTCCTAAATATAACCAACCTGGGAATTCTTGGTATTTGCTCCTTTTACAGGATAATATATTATTTATTTATTTATAAATGTAAAAATTATATTTTCTGATCTGTCTTAGAACTACTGGGCTTCATCTTTGTATTGTAATGGAAACCGAGTATATGTCATTACCTTACAAGTTGGAGGCAGCAAAAATGAAATCTGAAGTGGCGTCAAGAGTACTTCTGCTGTAACTAGCCTCTGCCATACTGTACAAATTTCCACACCTTTTTTTCTCATGTTTAGGTATATTACAGAATCAGAATCACACCAGAAAGGTGTGGATAAGGATTCTAAAGGGTTTAATGTTGTAAGAGACCACCTCTTATCCCATTCTGCTTACTGCTACCCATTCTCCTGGTTTCTTTATGCTCTCAAATGTGTCTGGCCCCTGAGTATCTATGGCTTCTTTTTAATTCTCTTCTGCATTATTTTTTTAAATAATGGAAGTAGAATACTTAAAAGGAGACTTAAATAATCTTTTTTTCTTTTTCTAAAAGAAAACTGTGTCTAATTTTCCCTGCAAATGTGTGTGACAAGGTTTAAAATCCTTCTTTGATTGGTAATACAGTTCTTAATGTAGTCAGCATTTCACGTCACTTGGTTTTGAAAGCTTTTAGATACCAAATATGAAATGAGTGGAGAATTGGCTTCTTTTCCACTGAAAATTATAGTAAATGGATTCTGCCCCCCATTTTTACTTTCAAAGATGATGATACTTTTCTAATATGAATCTATGCTATCGTTATATCAGCAGGAGCTCTGCAAAAAAACCCAGCCTTGTCTTGGCTGTAGCAGAATATAAGTCCATTTTACGTTTGCCGTGAAACAGTTTTTGTCTGCTAGCGGGAGACATTTTATATGGTTGAGAGCCTGACCATCCTGTTCTTAACATGAGTATTCTCTGAACTGGTAAAGAAAAATAAAGTACTCTAATAGGCACATACTTCTTCCCCCTCAAACCAAGTCATTGTTAGAGAAACAGTATGTGCTGAATTATATATCAGTAAATTTTTATAAGCAATTACAGTGACTTCAATTTCAGTTTGACAATAACGGTTCTGTCAGTTTTCTTCACTGTCTTCCTGTGTTCAGAATCTGGTCATGAGCATTTGTGCTTGTATTTGAATTTTTTTTTTATTAAGAAAATGTCAAAGGATGGATTTTTTCATTTCAAGGTACCTCCCTCTTAAAAAAAATCCCAGCAGATGAGCCCTGTGTTCAAAGAGAAATAGATTTTCTGGTCCCCTGAAACAGATGGTCTTTAAGCACTTGTATGTTCAATTTATTTTCTATTAAATTAGAAAAATAAAGGCTAATTTTGTGTTTGCAAAGCAAGTTCTGTGTGAACTAACTAATAGGTGAGCTTCACCTGAAAGGTTTTGTTCTTAAAATACTTTCCAGAGAAAGGTTCCCTGTCAAATAAAAAATATTTTTGAATAAGACTTTCTGTCCTATTCAAAATAACCAGGGCTTGGATCTGGCAGAGAGTGGGAAATGGAAGCAGTAGCTGGTGATGCAAAGCAGGAAGGGGAAACAAGAAGTGCCATATCAAGTACATGGCAGGCAGTTTGGTTGCCTTCTGATGCTTTTGTGCAAGCAAGTGATGTCAGTGTGGGCTGTTTGCCAGATTCTCGGTTAAGAACATGTCCCACTGCACTTCCTATCCACTGATGCTGCTAAGTGGAAGCCCTGCAGCTAAGCCTGGATGGGATTCTGAGAGCAGCTCTGCAAAACCTGTTCACAACAGGGCTGGATATTATATCTGAAAATACCTGTTTGTTAGCACAATAAATTTCTTGTCCGTCATGAAGGAATATGATGTATATTTGGCAGGCAGGGGCCCTTATGAAGACTCACTTCTAGAACTAATTAGGTATCACGTGTTGTTATGGGAGTCTGTGGTAAAACTCTAATGACTTCACAGGAGAAGAACCAAGCCCAGCACAGTTACTTTTTGAGTAAGGTACTGTATGCCCTATAATGATCTAAACCCATGCCATAATCAACACACCTTGAAATACTCAATAAGCGCTTTCGAATACTTCACCGCATGGTCTCTCTTCAGTCGGAACATCCTCCAATACAGAAGGGCCAGGCAGCGATAACTACAACAAAAGGGAGAGCAGAAGGTAAAGCATGCCCTCACAGACATCCCAAAAAACTACCTTAAATTCTCGGACTAAAGCAGAGCAGAAGGCTGACAGCACCTTGCTTGCAGTTTTTATCTCATTGTTTACAGTACTTCACATGTTCCTGTCACCAAGGCTTAAGTATTACAGCCAGGACAGTTCACACTGACAAATGTGACCACTGAAGTACTAAGCAAACCACACTTGGAAGGGTTTGCAGAGTTAGATTCTGAGGCCTCGACTTTGGCTTGCACACTTGACCGATGGCCTGTGCCATGAAAAGGTGATTATGGGCCTGAGCTCCAACGCGTACGTTTTGGGGGTATTTGTTTTGGTAAATGCAAAGGCAGCCTTTTGGAGTGTCTTATCCTAGGACTTTGTTACAGTAGCCTGGATCTGTATGTTGAACTGGAGTCATCTTGGGTTTATTTTGTATATACCTAGTAATCTCTTCCAGAGGCTGACAATAGCTGGAAAATGGGGAAAACTCAGACCTCCCCTGATTTCAGTGGCAAATATCCTTTGTGAGAATACAGATTGGAAACTGTGTTGGAGCCTGGAGGCTATTGCTAGGGCACCTGCCTGATTTTCTCCCCAGGGGAAAGGAGCAATGAGTTGAAATATTCAGTGTATTGCCCTGGAACTGTCTGCCCTCATGCTCCTCATTAGCCTGCAGAGTGCTGCACACCTTTAGTGCAGTGTAATTAAATGAGAGTAATAGCTATTAACTGTAATTATACATCATACTAACTGATAATCAGCATTCAGGACACACAAACTCTGCTCTTGGCTTTAGGTGTCCAGGTCTATTTTCTGAATCAAGACGCACCACTAGCTTTTCCCAACGAGCTTTTTGATCGGCAAGTGTGGGATTGCCCCTCAATAACACAGCTTTCAACGCAGAAGTGGTGTGTTTTTATTTTTCCTTTAGCACCAGAGGCCTTCTTTTTAGAAGCAGTATTTAGTCTTGGAGCCAACCCGAAGCACCAGAAGGCTGATTGAGTTTGAAAGCACAGAGTGCTGCCCATCTCTCTGCTCCCAGGGGCTGCCCAGACCTTCGCAAATCTCTCGAATTAGCAAATTGCGCTTGAAAAGAAAACCCCAGCTAGGGTTTGTGAGCCCGCTTGCCTCTTGGTCTGAAGTAGATGTTGCATTTTTGCCTTTAGCCGCTGGAGGACAGTGTCTCCTCAGGAGAAGAGGACCCGGGCGCGCCGGCTGCCTGGCAGCCTGCCCGGAGGGCGAGGGGAGCAGCCGGGGGATGCGGCGGCCTCGAAGCCACCATAACTCTCACTCTGTCACCTTCACAGGTACAGCGCATATGCAAATGGTGTCAGCTCATCTGCTGGCTGGCAGACGGTGAGTTAAGATTTGCTATTCATCGCCCGGAGAAGGCACCGTCTGCTCTCCCTCACTCTGACCTTTCTGCCGAAACAGATGCGGTGGCCCCGCGGATTGGGATGCGGCTACGCATACACCGGAGCGTTCCGCCAGTTCTGAGCAGCCCTTCCTCACACGGCTCTATTGTGGGGTTTTTTAACCCTTCTTTAGTCATTTTCCCACCTCAAAGCAATTGTAGTGAAAGCATTCTGTGCTCTTCCTGATGGCACAGCAAACCAGCGACAAAGAAAGGGCATTTTAAAGAAAAAAAGGCATCCTGGATTTTTTTTTTTTTTTTTTAAATACAGATGCTTAATTAGGACTTCTTATTTATGGAGGCTAAGGATGCACTTAATTTGGATTTTTAACAGATGGTTAATAGATGTTAAAAACACACATGCTGATTGTAAATGTCCACTTACTGAGAATCAGTAAGCATGTAATAGGTATTTTACATATTAACTACACAGATACTATATTAAAATTTGATTTTAATAACACTTCAGCATTTTTCTGTCAATCACCAGCCATCCTACAGAATCNTCCTTTCACATAACATAAATATAAGTTATGATTATTGAGCCTCAAATGTCAACCACAAAAGAAATTACTGAGCTGTTGGTACAAAAGTACATCACTCATAAAAATAACAAACCATCAAGCATTTAAAAGTTAATTATGCTGAAGTACCATAGCTGACCTGTCACAATCAGTAAGTATGAACTGCTTATTTCCAGTGACAAAGCGCAGACCCAGTACAGTAATACAAGGACCAAACCTCCTCAGAGCATTAAGTATTCTCTTAATTTCAACAGACAACATAATCCTATCTTGCTGTATCCAGCCTCTGCTTTTCAAAAACTGTCTCAATGTAGAAAAGAAGCCTTCTGAGGCAATCTTGATCTACTAACCATAATGCTGCCAGCTGTTTGTCTTCTGGTGTGGCGCTGGGGCCTGAGTGGGTTTTTAGTCTCACTGCATACCTTAAACAAAAGGAAAAAATGCATTATGAGTTAACCGAGACAGCCTTATATTACTGATCAGAGAGCCAGACTGGCTGATGTAGTTTGATTTGCCCTCCTATATATTTGCCAAGTTACTGGACACACGTTTTTTTTTTTTTTTCTGGTTGTGTTTCAGAGCTATTTTGCCATTAGCAGTGCCTTCCTGCACTCTTTAAACAGCACTAACTCCCTTGAACATCCGTCAGTCCTGAGGGAAGCCTAGCTGATGAGGTGATGCTGTCCTACCAAAATAACCTCTGCTGCTGTGGAGACCCAGTTACTGCTGCTGTGAAGACCCAGTTACACAGAGTTCATGCAAAAAGGTTTTCACAGCATTTGAAGGCAGACAGTCTGCCTTGAAGCTGATGCTGCCCTCACTCTGACAGTTCTGAGTGCGTCTGCCCAGATTTGCTCCTCCAAGCAGAGCATAGCAGAGGGGGAACATGTGGCTCAGAGCTATTTTTGTTCATGTGACATTACATTCAAATTCTATAAATATTAAACATCCACAGAGCTAGTGCTGATTCAAGAGTGTATGTGCTATGCAATCACAAATTAGTTTCTGGAAATCTCAGCTTCCAGCTGAACACCTGAACAATGGACACGGTTAGGACAAGACAGCACTTCTGGGCTCGCTTCCAGAAAATATCTGTTCCCCATAGTTAGCTGCTTGTGTTTTTTCCTTATCTTTGCTTTCAAACTTTAATCCTGATAGCTGTGCTAAGATTCATTACAAACATTTTGTTTCAGTGGGAATATTTAGCAAGCCACTTATTTTTCTGAGCTGCAGCAAGTGAGATCAACATCAATTCACACTACCACAGCTACATACTTTATTGAAAACTATGGATCTGCAAACAAAATTCATTTCCAGAGTTAGGAACATATATTTACTGTCATGATAAGAAATGGGGCAGAGCTTTCTGTCTCTTGGGGAAAAAAAATTAAAAATTGCAGAGGTTTCTTTAAAGAAAAATAAATGTAAATAACCTTCCAGTTAGACAGCTGGCCTCAATCCACTGAAATGCATGAGAAGACAGCCCTAAGTTGAATAAAATGCCAATGTGTGATTGCTAACAGGTGAGAAAATCTTCATATCAACACTAAGTCCATAAGAATGCAATTCTTTTAGAAGCTTTGATCCATTATGAATATGATTAAAAATGAAAATATTTTATTTGCTATGTGTGGCTGACTGTCCTGAGGAATTATGCCACGGTCACTGACAGCACAGCTTTCTCCACTTGCTTTGCTGGCCTTGTTCTCCTGTGGAGAGAGTCACTCAGCATCTGGAATGATTTGGACCTTTGTTTTCTCTACTGACACTGTCAAAAATATTAACTATTAGTACCAAGTATGGCACAGAACAGCACTTAAGAGACGTTTTTTCATAGGACCTGTGTGTGGGACTGAATTCTAGACTCCTGTCTGAAGTGCCATGAAAGTGATTAAATGTACGAGTAGCTTTAGTTTGAGCTGGACTGTTTTGGGGACTCCACTGCCTACAGTAGGATCATACACACAAAATGATCCTTGAGAGTCCATTTTTCTACCATGGTTCACATTTTATTTCAGGTAACCTTCAAACTAAAGTCTTAAACACAGCACGACATTCTGCAAATCATCAGTCCATGAGTATGCTTTGGTACTACATATTTTTGTTTTGAGTAGCACAGGACATAGATCACTAAATTCTTGAAGTAATTTGGAAACAAAGTAATATGAAAAGATTTTTTTCCCTTCCCCTTTCTACACAATTTCCTGATTTAATTTCCATAGAAATCATAGATAATACATAGGCATTACATATGCCTGATCGGGCAGTTGGGAGGACTTCACTTCTCCACTGCCATGGTGTCTAGAGAATTAAGTGATCATACAGATGAGCATGTTTGCACAGAGTAACCCCAGAGGTCATCTCCTCCCTTCCTACCTTATGAGTTCAACTGTTTCTGAATACATTGTGTAAGGGGATTTAGATTCCATTGGGCCTTGTTCCATTGCATTTCCACACTCAATAAACGATAGTGCTGCTTCTGCATAATTCAGTGCCTTTCCAAACTTTTCCACCTAGAGGGAAAAAAATAAGGACACAGAGAAATAGTGTAATCATCCAGATATGGTTACATTTGATGGGATTTTCTCAACGTGAATTGCAAACTTGATGCAAGTTGGTATATGTTCAGATTCACAACTTTTCCTATGAGAAAGCTAAACCTCATCAAAACCTGTGCATCAGTGAAAACTGTAAGATATAGAAAGTAGAGCTGAAAAAGGCTACTTGGTCCACACTCCTGAGTGCAAAGAAGGCTCAACTCTGTCTAAGACATTCCTGACAGATATTTGTCAAAATTCATCCAGTGCTGGAAATTCCATGAACTCATCAAGCCTTTTATCCCAGCTTTCATTAAGAAGAGTTTTACACATCTTTTTTTCATCACTCAACAAAGAAAGGTAATGCTTATCTTGAACTAAGAAAATTAATTAATATTAAATATTTTGACTACTAACTCACTCAGAGGCTCATCTCTGTTCTCCTGTCTTCTTTATCCCTATTTTCAGCACTGCTTGATCACACCCTCCTCGTCAGGAATTTGCTTCCTATATCCTGCTCCTCTTTCTGGGATGGCTCTACTCCCTCAGCTTCTTCTGCTATCCTCCTCCTTTGCCACATTTCTTCTCATATTTTCCATCATTTTGTGACTCTGTGTATATTTGTGTACTTATATGGATATACATGCATTTAGGTCCTCAGCGATGGTATATATGCAGATGTGCACATAACATTCATATGTGTACACTTAAATACCACTTAACTGCTCACAGAATTTAATTTTTTATGTGGATAGACATGAATCAAGCCAATATCTCTCTGTCCTGACTTCTCTTTCCTTCAATCAGAACTCCTGTGGTACATAAAACCCATTAATGGACTGGATGCATTTGATTGAAATCTGATGCACACAGTGAAAGGTTAATGGACCTTATTCTTTTCCAAGGGATACAGATTTTAAATAGTAACTTTGGAATGGCACACTGGCTTCAATCTATTTTAGGTTCTTTTATGACTCCCATTGTGATCATACCAGAGAACTTCACAAACTTTTTTATTATATTTCTCTCCCTGATGCTCTTGGACAGGTAGAAGTGCTATTATCCCAATTTCACAGATGGGGTACTAAGGAGCAGAGAGACTTAGAGTAATTTTCAGGCTGCTCACTCTAAGTGCCTGTGTTAGGTGTTGTAGTACCAGAGTAGGAGATTTGGAGCCCAGCAAGGTGATTCAAAGTGCCTGGAGGCACTTCAGCAATATGGCAGGATCCCTACACAGTGAAGGAGGGAGAGGAAGCTCCTGTGAACAGCAGCTCACAAGATGTAAGTAAGGTGCTGGTACACTGTCTAGGGAAGCAGAATGTGAAGGAGATTTCAATCATTTAGTACTGGTGGGAGGGTATTTAAACTGTACCTAAGTGACACTCATGTGGGAAACCTGTGGCAGAACAGAGAATAATGCTTGCACCTCCTGGGAATTTCTGGGAGTCTACTATAAAAATATTTCTCTTCAGGCTAAGAATTTCCTTTGCATATTAAGTAATCTTTTCCATTCTGTTTAAAGCAACAGACTCAAATGCACCTTCTACACAATGTTTTCTGATTTAAGGCACACTTTAGACTAATATGGAACTGAATAAACCATGGAAATTTGTGCTAATAAACTCAGGTAGAATGTAAAACTCTGCTGAAGTCCTAAATTTAGGGTCTGCTTCTTGCTTGGCCTTTTTACATTTTGCACAGCTGAGAAAAACTACCTTTCTTCTTTCCTGCCGCTCTGACAACAAAGTCTCTGTCTGACAGAAAGGCAGGACTGCAGCTACTCCTACCTGCAATATAGCCTTACCAATGCAGGATCCCACCCCACATATAGTGTCTGCCATCCCAGAGACCTAATGTTTTTATGTCTGTGCTAGCTTATTCGTGGGGCTAGACAAATGCAGCCTTGGAGAAGGCTAAGAAATGGCTAAGTACTCTCTTGCACCCCTTTGGAAAGACAAGCATCTGTTTAGTGCTCTATATAACCTCAGATTTCCCTTTTTCTTACCAGCTACAGTTTTAGGCAAGTCTCAAAGCCAGAGCCAAGAATTTGTTTGTCACAACAGTCCTTTGTCTGTTGCTCTAGGGTTACACAAATTTCTCCTGTCCTTCTGATTACGTTAGGAAACATCTGCCATGAAAACAGAATTCTTTGGGTACCTAAGAGCCAAAGCTCTTTTGAAAAAGGTACAAATACTATGGCTACCAGACCAAATTTGGAGATAAAATTATAGGACCTAGCTAGCTAGTTAAAATTAGAAGATAGGTATGTGGATTGCTTACACAGCCTCCATTACTATAGCTACTAATTAAAGCAATGGAATAAATGGAAAGTTTTATTTACCCAGGCCTTTATCTCAGCAAGTCATTATTTGTTAAGTCATAGTTTATTGGGCTATGAACATTTGATTATATAAACATTTCTTAATTTAACAAGCCTAGCCATCCTTATAATAGATTTTATAATTACCCTGGCAATACTGCACTGATGAAGGAACTGCATTGCAAAAATAATTTGGAGCAACATAACTGCAAAGAAAATGTTCTCACCATTGCGTCTGCTTTATGCTTCTTCCGCTTAGCTTCCTGCATAAAGTAATCTGCATTGCGTGGCCTACCAGGGGAAAATAAGACAGTTTATTATTTTCTGAAGTGCAGAATATTTTCAAGTTATTTTCCCCTTATTTTAAACCTGATTTGCAAACATATTTTTTATGAAGAAAATACACTTATCATGTAACTATGAATCTTCTATTTCCAAATGGCTGCCTGTGGAGACAATAGCATTTATGTCTGTTCTTGTTCTTTAGAAGTCAGTGATTCAAAGCAAAAAAAAAAAAAGCTAATAAAATGTGCGTTTATGGATTATATAAACAGCTTCCCAAATTAGTGCCATTTTGATCTGCAAAATGGATGCAAGCATTAAGTGGAAAAAAGTTATTCAGTCAGTCTTCCCTCCCTGGTGCTTGCTTACCTCTTTTTCAACTCTTCTCTCTACAATCTCACTCGCCTTGGCTTCTCCCTCCTCCCAGAAACCTCTCCACTTTGAAAACACACATCGAACCCACTTGCTTCCACAACTACCATCTCACCTCCCTTCTCCCTCTTATCTGTGAGCATGCTGAGAGTGCAGTTTACTTTCACTGCCTGGAGTTCATCTCTGACTTGCTGGAGGTGGGTTGCCTGTTGCAATTCCACTGCCACTGCTCATGACAATTTATTTCTCCACTGATTTGCCCTCAAATGGATCTCAGAGACTCCATCTCTTCCTTACCTGCCTGCCCTACTGCCTGCAGGGGACAAATTCAACTGCTTTCTCTGCTAAAATTCACAAGTTCGTTTCAGATCTAGACTTTAACACCTCCATTCAAACTGCGAACACAAACTGATGCCACCTTGGCAAGGCCACCTTCTCAGTGAGCTCCTCATGGCTAAAAAAATTTCTTCACCTCCTCCCATAAACTATTCCTGTTGCATCTTTCTCACTTACTTTGGAGAACAGCCACTTGCCATTTAATTTCAGGCTGTAACTTCAGTTGTTGCCTTTCATAAAAGTCTTCACAGTTTCTAACACTGCAGATTCTTGTAGTATCATATATGTGGGAGGTGGTCTTCTTTCTTCTCTAAGCTCAGACATGTCCTTGTTCTTCTCAAAGTGGGCATTGGTCTCTTCTCCCAAGTTACAAGTGATAAGATGAAATGGTCTCAAGTTTTGATTGGACATCAGCAAAAATTTCTTCACTGAAATGTTTGTCAAGCACTGGAACAGGTTGCCCATGGAAGTGGTTGAGCCACCATTCCTGGAAGTGTTTAAAAGACGTGTAGAAGTGGTGCTTAGGGACACGGCTTAGTGGTTGACTTGGCAGTGTTAAGCTAATGATTGGACTCAATGACTTTAAAGGTCTTTTCCAACCTAAACAATTCTATGAATCTGTGATTCTTGGCCTATACTGCAGTTACTGCCATATCCTCAGCTCTCTCAGAGAAGGAAGCTTTCCCTTGCAAAATAGTGTTCTTAGTATTGGTTAGACTGTCTCCATATGGCATTATTTAATGAAAATAAGTTATTCCTGAGTAGTGAGAGTATGAATTCTGATGCTTTCACTGCTTGAGCTTTTAAGTGCTTGGTATTGTAAACGATGTGGTATTATTGGCACTCAGCAATCTGTTGTAGGTTAACCCTAGTAGGCAGATCAGCCCTACACAGCCACTCACTCACTTCCCTCTAGTGGGATATGAGAGAGTAAAATTGAGAAAATTTCTGCATTCAGGTAAAGACCAACTAACAGGTAAAGCAAAGCAGAATAAGGAATTCATTCACTGCTTCCTATCAACAGGTAGGTGTTCACCCACCTACAGGAAAGCAGGGCTTCATTGAACTTATTATTGCACTTCATTTTGGCAGATGAATGCCATGACTCTGAATGTTCCCTTTTCCTCCTTCTTCTCCCAGCTTTTATTGCTGGTCCTTTGGGGTCAGCTGTCCCAGCTGTGTCCCCTCTCAGCTTCTTGTGCATCCCCAGCCTACTCACTTGTGAGGTGGTGTGAGAAGCAGAAGGTTTCTGTGAGGCTCTGTGAGCCCTGCTGGCAATATAGCTAAAATGTCCCTGTGCTATCAATGCTGTTTTGGCCACAGATCCAAAACTCAGCACTATACAAGCTGCTATGGAGAAAATTAACTCTATGCTAGCCCAAATCAGTACAGGACCCTATTCTAATTTTTATTTTTCAATTGGAATTTCTCAGCATATTTGTTTAAAGATTTAACAATTTTGTGTCAGAGAAGATACAGATCTAAACACTGAAGTCATTGTGGTAGATCAGGAAAAAAAAATTGCTGTAAGAACATGCTCAGATCCCTAACTGAGGTCAGTAGAAGAAAGGAGGTGGGGGACTATTGACAGAAAAGGACATCCATCAGAAAAGGACATCCATGTATACTTCCTTGAGAGCATGAGGCTATTTGGCAGTGCATTAGTCTGTTTCCTTCTAATTAGGTGCACAGAGTTTCAAGGATATTTGATGGCATTGCCAAGTTTATTCAACCTTATTTTGAATAGAACAAGGCTTTAGCCTAATCCCTAGATGGAAATAAAATTCAAACCCTGGCTAATTATGAATAAACTTTGACCTAAAAATCTTGTAGAAGATATGAAGAAAAAACATTCCTTTGCTCCAAATTTGTTTAAAATATTCTCCCACAGAGTGGAATTCTTCCCCAGCTTACTCTACCCAGTAGGTCAGAAAGGGGACTAAAGGGAGGTTTGTTCTCCAGTATCTCATGATGTAATGCAGCTGCAAATCCTTCCTGTGCCCAGTAAGATGCTAACATTATCTTAATAACACAGTTATGAAATATTAGACATTGAACATTGTGAGCTTGCTACAGAAAAATAACAATATTTCCAGAACCACTGAAACATTTATTTTAAAAATGCTAATTCACATTTCTCTTCATCTTGTGCAGTGTCCTACAGATGATGGTATACTATGAAGTGCCAAAAAGCAAAGCAAAGCAAATCAGCAGAACAGTGAAAATTTCAGAGAGCTGAGACTAAAGTGATGAACCTTTATATAATCCTTCCAAACTTAGGTCATTAAAATATGTCCTTTGCAACATTCCCTCCCATATATCACCTAGCACTATATGTCTAATTTGCTTGTCTGGAGCACAGAAAGAGGCTGTAAAAACAAAGTGAGATAACACAATGCAATTATGGTCTACTTATAATTGTAAGTTAATTGTAAAATGGTTTTCAACTTGCAGCAGGATTTATTCTTCCTAGTTATGATTAGCAATGAGGGTATTAGCAAGAGGCATGCATATTACTGAACCAGCAGGCCTGCTCTGAGGTGGTTAATCATAATGCAATGTGCAAAACCTGAAATAATCAGTTTTTACTATGTCAGATTGGTTTTTGGGAGGTGTAATACATAAAAAAGAAACTATGAAAAGGCCATTTTAAAGCAAAGCACAGATATTCTTAATGCAAATGTTTAGATATTTCCACAGGAAAAATACAAGATTGATTTACAAATAAGGGGATGCCTAACAGAAATTAGATTAATTGGGAAAAAATGGATAGGGTATGACTTCTACATTTTTTTTAATAGGGCTTGCTCAACAGTGTTAATAAACATGCCAAGTCAAATTTTGGTATCTTTATGCTATCTGTGAAATACTGTTCTTCAATTTATCACTACAGGGTAATAAATTTCCTATTCTGGTTAGTAATGTGCATGTTGATTGAAAATGGAAAGTTGAAACACCCTATAGATTTAATGTATATTTATGTACATTGCATGCAATTCTTATATAATTTTAGTGACAAAATAAAGATATGCTTTGCATTTTATTTCATTATGTTTTTAATGAGAAAGAAAGATTTCAAGTTCAGTTTTGTTTAGGTTCCCAGTGCACATGAACATAAATTGTCTTTTTAAATCTAGTACATGAGTTTAAATTATGTCATGAAGTAAAAGAAATCCAAACCAACAAAAAACCCACCAACAGAAAAAAAATGCTCTTCTATAAGCTCCTTAAAGGTAGGAGGTGACCTCAGCTCATTGACACATAAAAAACCAGGTTCATAAATTAATTACTCAGGGTAGCTCTTTGGCATACTGCACATTCTGTATTTAGGAAGTTCACAAAAGATTCTTAATCATGTTCAGATTTTATGGACCCTCAAGTTGTAATGATTGAGAACTCATATTTTCTACAAACATGAAGTTTCATCCTAATGTCCTCTGCAGCAGTTACGTTGGTGATAATCTCAGACTGGAAAATTTGCAGGTAACCTCATTGGATGCTAATTTCAGATACTAGAGGCATCTTAAGGAGAAGCAAGTTTTGGTATTGAAATTCAGAAAGCTCTGTGGTCTAAAGTTTGCCATCCCTCTGCAGATCATGGCCTTGCTACAGCCCAAGAAGGCAGAGAATAGAGAAAACTTCTACAGGTTTAAAATTGTACTGGCTGAACTGGAATGGATGTGAGTAGCAGAGGAAGCACTCGAGCCTCTCTGTTAGGCTTACTGCTCAGAAGTGTAAACTGAAGTCCCATGGAAAGTTACTCAGTGACTTCTCATTTTCAGACAATTGAGTCAGATTCTTAAGTTATTTACAACTGTACGTATCCATTGTCAGCACTCTCACTCTAAATTTAAAAACAGAATTAAAGCTCTTTTTTTTTTTTAAAGGAGAAATTTTTAAAACCCAACAGTCTGACTTCAACAGGTACAAATGACTGTCTTATCTCTATCAATAATCTTGACACACAATAAAGTCTTTTGTTTCTGAATATCTGATTGTTGGTACTTTTAGAAATATAGTCCTCTTCAACAATGCCAAAAAGGAGTTCTAATACAGTACTCCAATGCATCTCATATATCTCTCTGAAAGGCAAAAGAAAGAGCGTAAAGCATCAGTGCCAACTAAGTCAGGCTGCTGGTGATCAAGTGTCATTATGTGAAACTGGCTGCTCTAGAGGAGAATTTACCCTACTATGCTGATTGGTGAAAGCAATCGAGTACTGCTGGAACCATTTCAACACATTCTCAGTCAACACCAGCCAGTCACCTAGGCACTGCAACAGAATCTAGCCTTTTACAGAATATCCCCCCCATGGTTAGATCTGATAGTACAAACAAGGCCAGGCTTCCTTTTCAGCAGTGGCATTCAAACCATTTATGACTTTGACAAGGGCAGCCTCAGTAGCATGGCTGTGGCTGAATCCAGCATGGAATTTATCAAACAAACCACTACTGTCCAGAGTTTCTCTCACTCGCTTGCCATCATTTTCTCTGGGAGCTTGTTGAAAACCAACAGGAAAGGCAGCATTTCCATTGCTTGTTGTGTTGTGCAAGATCCCAGCGTGAGGTGAGAAGGCTGCGGGCATCATAATTATTCCCATTCCAGAAGCAGCCCGTCAGAATTTCTGGGCTGTTGAGCTCCTAAGAGTGGTGGCACCATTACCCAGGTGAAATGCCTCTGTGTGTGTACATGATTCCCTAAGCCCATTTAGCTCTGTGCCATTATAGAGCATTTCTGCCACCTTTGTCTTTTGCTGCCTTCTCTAAATTTAATTTACTCCAGTTCAGCAGATAATTGCAAAAATGTAAACTCATGCAGTAAAAGAGAGGAAAGAGAATCAAACAAAGTGGATCAATAAAAGCCTTACTTCATACAATAATTCATCAGCATCTACTGCAACATAATCTCCTTGGAACTCAGAGCAACTGCTGGTATTTACAGAGTATGGTGTAGCTTAGACTCCAATATGCAATTTTAATTATAACTGCATTGAAAAACACATTTTTCATCTAATTTTTATATTTTATATGAACTAAATACTAAACTATAGCATTTTCTGCTTCATTTACATAATCTACCACTTGCACATTATTTCTTACTGTGGTATGGTGTTTTATGAGGATACATTAAAGAAAACTAATAAAAGTTCAATTAAACATCATAAATGTAGCCAAGTGCATATTTTAATACCCTTTGGAGATAATGCTGCTGAAGTGTTATAAAAAAACAAACTAGTGCTTCCTCAGTGTACAACAATTGCATGTAATAAAAGCAGCTTATATCATAATTCTAAATATAGGACCAGTTTCACAACTTTAGTACTCTAGACCCTAAAAAAAGTGAGTGTGCTGGAAAGGAGTAGGGCAGTAAAATGAGCAACCTCAAAATTAGATCAGAGCTAGGGGCAAAATCAGAAGAAAATGGTGTAGCCAGGGCCAGCCCAAAAACAGTTTTGAGGCTGTGCCAGTAGAACCTTGGAACTGTCAGTCTAAGAAGAGAAAATTCTGTAAGAGCAACAAAATCATGTAAGGTGTATACAGCCCTGCCTACTTGCATACAGGGTTTCACACAGGGACCTGTGTCAGGATCACATCTGACATGCTGGATCACAGAAAAGGGTGGTCGTCTTGACAGGAAAAGGCTGGAGCTGAGCAGGTATTATTACACAAAATAGTATTCTCTCTATGACATATCATGGCTTCCTGCCCATTCCATGGTTTAAAATAAATGCTATTTAATGGCACATGGCACTCCTGTGTCAGAGGCATGGTGCATATGCTGGTAGAGAGGGTCAGGGAAAGCCCACGGCACTGTACAAAGTGGGTACTCAGTTATGGGAGTGACATGCTCGCTATGGCAGACCCAGCAGGTCTGGAAGTTCAGCAATCTGGGAAGTTCAGTGGTGAGGACAGAGAGAGTATTTGTAACCCATTTAAATGATAGTGCTATAAAAATTTTGGGAAGATAGGAACAAAGGATAGGATTTGAGTGAGGCCAAATGCAAGTCAAAAATCATGCAATCAAACCACTACACAGCTACTGCCTTGGTGGGTTTAGTATAACAAGGTCAAAAGCTTAGCTTAGATGAATAGATGAAAAGTGCAGATACCTAGAGAGGGAGTTGTTATTGCAAAAATAGCAGACAGAAGTAAAGCTTGGAACCTAATTTAAATGAAATTACGAAGGATAAAATGAGTGGGGATTCCTGTTTTGGCAAAAATGCAAAACTCCCTAGAATAATTATGCCAATGTAGTGAAATACAAGAGACCATGAGAAAGAGTAAAAATCATAGAATCATAGAATCAGTCAGGGTTGGAAGGGACCACAAGGATCATCTAGTTCCAAACCCCTGCCATGGGCAGAGACACACTACACTAGCTTAGGCTGGCCAGAGGCTCATCCAGCCTGGCCTTAAACACCTCCCCAAGGTGGTGTTTAAGTGGCCCCAACCAACCCCTGGGCAACCCATTCCAGGGTCTTATGCTGAAGAACTTCCTCCTCACATCCAATCTGAATCTCCCCACCTCCAGCTTTGCTCCATTCCCCTTAGTTCTGTCACTACCTGATAGCCTAAAAAGTCCCTCCCCAGCTTTTCTGTAGGCCCCCTTCAGATACTGGAAGGCCACAATAAGGTCACCTGGAAGCCTTCTCTTCTTCAAACTGAACAGCCCCAACTCTTTCAGTCTGTCCTCACAGGAGAGGTGCTCCAGCCCTCTGGTCATCCTCGTGGCCCTTCTCTGGATATGCTCCAGAATGTCCACATCCCTCTTGTCCCAGGGGCTCGAGAACTGGACGCGGTACTCCAGGTGGGGTCTCACCACGGCAGAGTAGAGGGGGAGAATCACCTCCCTTGACCTGCTGGCCACACTTCTGATGCTGCAAGTGCACACTGCTGGCTCATGTTGAGCTTCTCATCCACCAGCACCCCCAAGTCCCACTTCGCAGGGCTGCTCTCCAGCCAGTCACTGCCCAGCCTGTATTTATGCTTGGGATTGCCTCGACCCAGATGCAGGACCTTG